>VXBJ01004316.1:424911-596829 GCA_013400055.1 Nycticryphes semicollaris | reverse complement strand
AGTCTTTGGTATTTCATATAAATGACTTCAGATCACTCATTCTTTCCTTGTAGGGCAGGCTTTATAAATCTCTGATCATTTTTACTGCTTTCCCCTGGAGTCCCTCCAACTGGCCTATACTCTTCTTGAAGTGGAAAGCTCAAAGCTTTACCTGTGGAGGATGAAAGGATTGCTCATATGTCTTATAACCCATTCCTCAATTTATAAATCCCAATATAGTATTTGAATGTTTCATCACAGCATGATGCATAAAAGACNTAACATCCAATCTAAACCTCCCCTGGCAGAACTTGAGGCCATTTCCTCTTGTCCTATTGCCTGTGACTTGGGAGAAGAGACCAATCCCTGCTTCTCTACAACCTCCTTTCAGGTAGTTGTGGAGAAGGTCTCCCCTCAGCCTCCTCTTCTCCAAACTAAACATGCCCAGTTCCCTCAGCCTCTCCTCATAAGACTTGTTCTCCAGACCCCTCACCAGCTTTGTTGCCCTTCTCTGGACCCACTCCAGCACCTCAGTGCCTTTCCTGTAGGGGCCCAGAACTGGACACAGCACTCGTGGTGGGGCCTCACCAATTCTCAGTACAGAGGGATGATCAACTCCTGAGTCTTACTCACCACACTGTTCCTGATAGAGGCCAGGATGCTGTTGGGCTTCTTGGCCACCTGGGTATACTTCGTTATATAAGGCAGGATTTAACACTAAAAGCCTTAGTGCAGTCCAAAGCAAAGGAGTCCTGACCAGCCTCCAAATACTGAAACCTGCTCTGACAACAGCCTTTGGTGAAGAGCCAGCCACCCATCTGACCAAACTGTTACTAAAGGGCACAAACCTAGCTTGAGCAACAAAAAAGAAGGAAAGCCAGAGAAATGGTAGCTGGATGTGAATAAACAAATGAAGAGGGAGACTGCAGCTTATCTGCTTTTGTATTCATTAATATTTTCACATGCGGAGAAGTTTCTTTTCTAAAACTATTTTATCTCTGCTAGCCACAAATAAACTAAAAAAATATGGAAATAAAAATATACTAAATTACTTTGGAAGACAAGCAAAGGAAACATGGTTTTTATCTCCTCTATTTCTGCAGGTGCAGGATTTAAATAGGCCTATGCCTTCTGCTTGTTTTCCGCAGTGAAATGAGAAAATTTTGTTATGATCACTGAATCTGTGGATGGAAGTGACTCAATGGATCATTTATTCTGTTTTCTCGACCTGAGGCAGAACTGACTATAGTTTCATTGTGAGTAACAAATGGCTATCTGTCACACCTGGATATTTCCCAAGCTACAGACCTGGTGACCTGCCCAGTAGTCTATCAGATCACAAACCTCACTTGTCCTAAATGCAGTTCAAATAATTTTTATCATATTTTGTCTATTAAATTTTGTTCCACACCCTCCCTAGGGCACACACAGAGCAAACTCACTCTTCAAAGATGTGCTGCAAGGCAAGAAGATTGTTATCAGGTGCCAATAATCCGTGTGTCGTCCNCTTCTTGAAGTGGAAAGCTCAAAGCTTTACCTGTGGAGGATGAAAGGATTGCTCATATGTCTTATAACCCATTCCTCAATTTATAAATCCCAATATAGTATTTGAATGTTTCATCACAGCATGATGCATAAAAGACAAGATGCTACAGCTAACAAAGTTCTAGATACTGTTCTACAGGATTCTTTTCCATACAGTTTTCTGTTAAGTACTATTATTTCATTATTTCTGCTGAAAGCACCTTGCAGTTGTCCCTGATCAATTATACCTTTGTTTTCAGAACACTTTCAGTGTTAAGCCCTCGCAGCACCTAAGTGTCATACAAGAAAGCAGTGAAAAATTGTTGCAGAATAGGAGTATGGCATCCTTTAGTAACCATTACTCTTCAAACTTTTTCTAGGTGCTTATAAAGAGATTTTGTACTTGTTTCAGTATTTTGCTGGGGTTCTGAAAGCAAACTGATGGCTTTATATTCCCTTGGGTCCTCCTTCACTTCAGTGAAGATAAGTTTTTTTGCTTACGCTTTTCCTTCTTCACACAGATGTTCAAAATCAACCACTGTCAGCACTCAGGTTTTATCAGCTACGTTTTTGGTCTGGGATCAAGACCATCAGAACCTGCACATGTGAAAATATTTAAGTTTAAGTGCTGCCAGGGCTGTTCTGTCTTCATTTGACACAAGGGGTCTTGTCCATCTGTTGTTAGTTTTAATCATAATAGCAACTTTACCACAGATGACCTTTCTGTGAAAACTGATGCCGTCAAGAAGGTAGGCCCTTCTTATACCTTGCCTCAAAAGCAACCATCATCTCAACATCTCTATAACGCTACAAAGTACGTCTACAATTATTTTTACTGCGTAACAGGGGAGATGCAAATTGCTCTAACAGAATCTAAAAGTAGAATTTAAAAATAACTTTCAGAAATTTTGGCTATGGGACTTGATAATAATTAGAATTTAGAAATAGTATACATCTAACCTACAGACTATGGACAGGATTTACCCCATCCCTATCAGTTACACTGAGTTCATTTTTCAATTACAGTATATAAAAAGTAAATGTGCCTTCACTAAGACACTTTACTAAATTATTAGCTGTAACTTTACATTTCCTTATTTCAGGTGTCTCTGTTTGCTGGAGTGACTAGTTTGTCTTTCTGTTAATTTCATAAGTCAACCGACACACTGTTTTGCATAAGAATCAAAACAAACAGAAAAAAAACCAGAACACAGTTCAGTGAGAAAAAATGCTAATCTATTATGTCCTTATTTGCAAATATCACTTTCCAAAATAAAAACATCAAGTATGCCTTGAGGATATTGTTCTTTTAGCTTATGTAACATATCTTTTATCATATCCCAAATACTTTTTGTGTCATTGTATCTTTTTTCACATTTCATTCAGCTCTAGGATCTTGTTTTGCAACTGTTTCTTCCTATCAAAGATAATGATTGGACAACATTACTTCTAAAGCATCCAAGAACGGGCTATTTATTTGTTTGTATAAATCACTACTCAAGATTCAGAAGACTCATTCTGCGTAATGAACACAGGGCTTTGAGCTCTTGGAATACTTCAAATATACAACCTATTGTTTCTGGTTTCACAGGACGTTCCCTCCACAGATATAATTTCCTTTTACAAGCTTTTAGAGTTGCATTTGTCCCAGGAAAAATGAGGCACTAAAGATATAAGCATTAAGCTCTCTCTTCCTTTCTCATATAAAATCAGCCAAAATGCACCCTGGAAAGAAGTTACAGGGATTTTTTTCATCTAGCGAGCACACAAAATGCTTCATGCTGAGTAAAACATCCCTTTGCCACTGTCCCAAGTGGCAGAATTTCTGAATGAAAAAATCTGAAATGAGCCTCTGCAATCGAAGAAAAAGAAGTGACGCTGTCTCACAAATCACATGGCTTTCCTGCTCACTCGACAGAAGCAGCGTTCAAGAGCAGTTGTCCGTGTGTCAGGGAGGACAAGTCTTTGGCACAGCAGGACTATCCTTTGCTTCTGCAAGAAGCTTGATCTCATTGATCTTACTATGTCCACAATGTGGAACCTCTGCTCAGTGACAAAACCTCTGTCACTGGAGTGACACATGAGGTACCAGAACGCTTGTGCACTGGAGTCCCAGCCCCTGGGCTTCTTGGTCTCATATTTCAAGATGGCACACCTGGAAAGCACGTTCATCTGCACAGACTGTTTGTTTCATGGTAAATGACAAAGGGTCTTCTTCCATCTGAACTCTAAAAGAAAGGCTGCCATTAATAGGAATATGAATATAATATTTAAAGAAACAACAACAGGAAAAAATACCCTAACTGATGAAAAAAAAAAAGTTTTCCAAAGCTGTTGGGCAAGTTATCTAAAATAACAAATATTAAATTAAACCTAAAATACTACAGGGATATTTCTTTTTTTGCCAGTTGTTGAGATCTGGTTATCACACTTTAGCTAAGCAACCTAAAAATAACCCAAGTTGTATTCTCTCTTTTGTTTTCTTTAAGGCTAACTGCAATTTTAGCCAAACTTTGAAACACTAAAAACAAAGTGAGAATAACAGAACTGCAGAAAGGACAAGAATATGGTATTGGAAATAGTCAGGTGAATGACTATTTGCAATTAATCACTTTGGTGTCCAGCTTCTGACTAAGGCAGCTATTCCCTTCAGATGTTCAGAGATACTTTAATGTAAATTCTTTTTTTTTGCAGCTAGTGGAAACAAAATAATATTATTGACAATCTAGAATATTTATTTTAAATAGGCTTCAGACTGATATTTTATTTACCATTTCACTTGAATCCTTAAAGTTTCACCTAGCTTTGTCACTCCACCATGATCAGAACCTCTAATGCCTTTCTCAGAAGACTTAAAATTCAACCTGTGCTTAGGATTACAGAAAAAAGAGACAAGAATATAAAAAAAAATGAATAGCTACAGGTCCTCACACTATAAAAATTTAATTAAATACAATTTATTCTTTTAAAGGTGCTTTCATGGCACTACAATATTTTGCTGATGCATGCTGTCTTCCAGACAGCATATTTCTTAAGAAAGATCTGGACATCTAAAAAACTATCAAGACGACAGAACTTGCTACATAGATAATTAACCAAATAATAAAGGATGAAATCACTGCTCTGTAATTTCACCTGGTTAATTTGCACATTTGGCTTTATGAAGCTCCGCAAAGAAGTAAATATAAGGATTTTCAGACTTAGTTGCAAGTGACAGATGTCGTGTCAGTGAATGTATTCCACATAGGACAGTAAAGCCTTAATATATCTTCTGTTGCACCAGGATGTCATGTAAGGCTCACAGCAGCTGCTGTCATATAATTGTTTATTTATTAAAGTGGCGAAAGATCAAGCATTATGATTCTCTAAAACTAACCTGAGGAATTTAAACAAAAGAACATATAGGTAGTGAAAAAAAAAAGACAAAGAAGACTGCCACTCCCTAGACAGTTCTCACTCCTCCACTAAGAAAACAGAAAAGAGATATTGGCCTCCTGCCCACAGAAGGACTTCTTTCCACACCCAGACCAGTAGTTTAGCAAATGACGCCATTCTCCTTCCTCATCTTTTGATTTATTGTGTATCTGGAAATACTGATGAGCCAATTAACACTCTGCTGCACTGTCTGTCTGCTGCATCTCCTCCCTTTCTTACGCTGGCCTGATGAAAACAGCAATGGCAGACATAATGAAAGGGAACTTCTGTAACTCCCCTTTTAACTCTCACACAGCACTCTACAGTGGGGAGGAAAATGATGGAACTATTCCCTGACCCAGAAATTTAGAATCTAAAGGCAAAAAGGAGTACAAAGGCATGCTGTAATTACAATATTATGAGGCCTACTCTAATTACAGTAGGGCAATTGGGAAAGAAGTTGGCCAAGATTCACTGGGAATTTGTGTAACACTTGACGTGGAAAGAAAAAAAAGGCACTTAGTGGTGGAGACAAGTCCTTGGGATTCTTAAAAGTGACACAGAGCAAAAGACAGCAATGTCAAATAGCATCCCAAAATGCAGACACCACAGTTTTCCATGCAAGCCTGAGACAAAAGATGTTGGAATAAACTTTTCAGCAGTGCCTCAGAGATTAGTATGTAGCTGGGAAATCCATTTAGTAAGCCACTTCCTTTGAAGCATTTCCACAAGGACAGGATAAATCAAACAGAATTTTTAAAATGGTCTGCTTTATTCTCACCCAGTAAGAAATAAGCCTTATGGGCCAAGCCTGGGTATACATCCCTTCCTTACCCAGAAGCTGATCACAGAAATCAAAAGTCCTTTCTCTCTGTACGGGCAAAGGAAATGGATAAAGAAAAGAAAATGTAACATCTTCCTCCCCTCACATTTCCAGTGTGAGGTTACAGAGTTAAACCTGCCAACGTGACAAGAACAGTGTCAGGGGGAATCTAGTAAGTCATGCTCACTGCTCTTGATTCCCAGAAAAAGCCACAGAAGTAACTTTCACCACAGCAAAAGGATTGACAACTTATGACAGAGAATGATGAAGAACAAGGTCACACTGATTCAACATCCCACTCGCTGTCTCTGTTCAAAGCTGATGAACCTATCTAGGCAACTGGATAATAATCCAAAATTCCTACCTCGTGCAGAAAGGACAAGCACAGAAGAGTTTGTCAATTGAAATGCCAATGGTCTGCCTAGCTCCAAAGCTGGTTGAATTTGGTGTGACATGACAACGATTTCATACCACCATCTTCTGCCATTTAACTGCATTTATAACAAACAAGGTGACAGATTCACTTTTTTCCTCCACCGAAGACAAAAAGAAGCCAGGCAAAGCCCATTTTTAGGGGGGAAACAAAATGTTAAGCTTTTTGGCATCCAACCCTACCTGCATATCTTCCTTTCCCTGTGCTGCTGCTTTCGCTCGATTGCAGCCACAGCTCATTAAGATGAATCGCGTTCTGCTGAAGCTGCCTCATCAGTAAGTATTGCTGAAGCAATTTAGTAATGATCTTAATGCGCAGTGCTGGAATTTTTATTGCCATCTCAATTGGCTATTAAAATACAGCACTGCACTTCAGAAATTGCACCACTTCAGAAATAGTTAGCATGATGGAGTTGCAGAAAGTGCTGTTCATTTTAGTAGAAACCTCACTCTTTGTGAATGATTTCTGGAAAAACTGATACTTTCAATCTACTATGAGATTAAATGTTCACTTTGCATATTAACCCAAGATTCTTAGAACTGCCTGGAGAGTTCTTAAGAACTGAATGGTTTTGAGGGAAAAATAAAACAAACAAAATATATGTATATAAAATTGCTGCACTGTCTTCCAAGTCATTTTGTTTATTCCTTTACTGCCAGTAGAAAATGACAGGGAAACGGAAAAGAGGGAAGTCAGGATTATTATGAAAATGTAAGACTTTAAACAAGTGATGTCCTGCAGATCATAGAGTAGCTTTAGTTTTAGGTGAAACACCAATGAAATAAATGGCTTTTGAATTCCATTTAAAATTATCCTTGTTGATCTAGAAAATCATTACTTTATCAATTGACTACTTAGATCCGAAGGTAGTTGAATTTGGCCTGATATGACAAGAATGTGATACCACTATTTCCTGTCATTTAACTGCAGCTGTAACAAAAAACATGACAGATTGACTTACTTTCTCCATTGAAGACAAAAAGAAGGTAGCTAAAACCTGAAATACTAGAACTGAAGTGCCACTCTAATAACAATCACTGTTATTATGTGAGACAACAAGAAATTAGCACTACTTTTCTTCAGGAATGGAAGGAACCAGTCTACAGAATGAATGGTTTTTAAGAAATATTTGCTATGTAGTAATTTATACAAATGAGGTGGCAAGTGTGTAGTGACCAAAGGCGGATTATACATATAATATTTTATTTGTGCCACAAATTAGAATATGATAATAGCAGCTATACGCAGATATCATCACTTAAATTAAAGAACAAGATCCTCAGTCTATGAAATATGCAAGTGCAGATATAACCTCTCACTTTTTCTCCATCAGCCATTGGCAACACTAATATGTCAAACAATTTTTGACAGCAAAAGCTTTTATAGCACTATCACAGAGCCTTCTAATCTTATGTGTTTCAAGATAATACAATTTTCATGTGATAAACTACACAGATTCTCACATATTCTTACATTAGACAATCCTAGCCTGCAGGGAAGTCATGCCTTTTCGTGATGTTAACTTATAAATGATGGGTTTGAATCACTATCGTAAAATTGGAAGATTATGTATTAGTGCTTGACAGAACACTTTCTGCTAATTGGATGAAATGCAAGTCCCTTCAAGCAAAGACATTTCACAAGAAAAATGGTATTTTTGTTTAGTTGTGGTGGTTTTCTATTTATACCTGTAGTAAGTGATAGTGTGTTATGGTAATATGAAGTGAAGCACTTCAATTAGAGCTGAGAACCTAAATAGTTTGTTAAACCTAGGTTTGGGAAAGTTTGCTTGCTTCCTCATTTTTCTACAGGTCTCTTTTTTAAGTTGTCCCATTTTGCTTTGTTTAGATCAGGATTCACAAAAAAAGCTGACAGCATAGAAGGAGGAGAACACTAAAAAACAGAAGTAAATTCACAGCTGCTAAAATCATAAGACTGGAAATCTTAAAAGACCATAAGAAAAGGTTTAAGGTTCTGTTCAAACTGTGAAGAAACAATTTTATTGAAAACAATTCAGAACTATAAAAACATATTTTAGGATGAAATAGAAAATGTTTTGAACATTTTGAATGAAATGTTTCAAGTGATCATAAATTAACAAACTAATTTGCCATAAAATCCCCTCTCCACCAGTGTTAAAGTTTGCTATGCAGTATTTACTGTCCCTTAAATTAAAGAAAATAGGCCAGTATAGTAGTAGACGTGATAGCTATATTAATTAAAAAATATGTACTGTAAACAACCTGAAGCAAGCATTTGCAATCAGTTCTCAAACAGCTAGACCTGAGAGCTCAGCGTTTTCTGAAACTGTGAAAGAAATAATTGAGGTTCTCCATTTGCAAAAGCCCCCTCTTTCATTTTAAGTGTTGTAGCTATTACCTGAGATAAAAAGGTAACCCTAACGTTGCTTTACTAGATAAAAGTGGTAAGATTTCTCCTTTCCTTACCAGGAGCAGCACTTGTAAAAATTAAAAATACTCTACTCTACTCTTCTGCTCTTTTTAGCAGACATTTTAAAATACATATAATTCTACTGTACTTTTGGACTATTTCAGTTGTCACTGAAAGCTGGGATGCTACCTATGCAACAGAACACAAGATTTTTCCAGTAAAGCATCAAAGCACACTAAAATATACCAACTTCTATGAAACAGAAGTATGAACTTCTACAAAGCTACAGACAATACAATGGTGAGCATTTAAAAAGCAATTCAAAGTAAATTTACAGTGAAATCATACCTTATATTGATGGTGAAAATCTCAGCATCTTCTCAAGAAACTTGCATAACTAAACAATGAGTTAAAAAACATGCTACTTAAAACATACTGATTCTTTTCTTAGTATAGTAAGAAAGCTTCATTACTACACACTGACTTTTCTCAGTGTCATCAAGAATAAAACAAATAGTTATGTGAAAAGGAAATCTACCACGTGCTGCACAGTCGCTTCAGGCCAGCACAGAAAACAATGAAATGGAAACTCTGGAACGGGTTATGCACAGTGACTTCATCTAACATTTAGATGGATATAAATAATTCTAAGAATAAATGTGTATTATGCCCTTTGTATTCACCACAACTTATTTTTGAGTATTTTGTTGAGATGTCCAGTTTAGGACCTTACTCTTTGCTGGTTAAGACAAGAATTTAGATATATGGAGGATCGCCATACAGAGAGAGAGATAGAATTGGTCTGAGCAGTGCTTAACAGATGCGTTAATTTCTAAGTTACAGCCCCAAAACGTAGTAACACTTTACATGGATTAAAGGAAAAATTCTGATATGGCCCAAACTCTGAGAACAGGAAAGAGTAGAGGACTGAGTGCCCCCAAATGTCTTCTGTTAAGCTGGTTGAAGTGAACCTGATCAAAATGTATCACTTGCTGAATTCACCATGAATGAGAAAAACATGTAATTGTAGATAACAGAAAAAAGAAGGCTGATGCGCCCAGAACTTTTCTGTCTAAAATAGAGTGAACAACAGGGCAGCTCTAGCCACCCCTGCAAGATTCCGATGTGGTTCAAACACTGTAAGAAGAGTTACTATTAAATTGTCATGAAGGGCATGGGGAACTGGTTCTGTTTTGCTATGATTTTATAGGCACAAGAGTATCCAGATAGCAGAATCAGGTCTCCTTTCTATTGCTCCTTTTTTGGGTGTTTTAAAGTCTGCCATTTCTCCTCAAGTTTCTCAGTATTCAGCTGTTCTGCTTTACACACCCTAAGCCTCCTTTCTGCAGTTGTGATGTCTTTTAAGATATCATATTTCCTATAGAATTGAGGTCAGAAGTTTATTAAGTGATCCAACGCTGCTGTAGCTACTGGAATAATTATTTTCTGCATATAATATCAGAGCTTAAATTATCGGTTAGGTATTGGTAGGTAAAATATTACAAAACCTCTGTTAAACTAAGTTTCTGACTGCCAGAAATTTTCTACAATGGTAGATTCTTTTGGCTGATTCTTTTGGAAATGAAATTTTAACAGATCAAGTTTAATTTCTATAACTAATCTTACATCAAGCACACTCCTCAATACTTCTGGTTTTAGTAAAAGGTGATCTCCAGTGTGATAGGACAGCCTGAAAATCCCAGAGGCCAGTGGAATTCCTTTTGTTTAAAATCCCCCAGTCAAATGCAATCAAACAGATTTGAACACTAATCTCTGAACAGTGACTGAAGTTTGTAATTCACTGCTCATACAGAGCTCTTTGCAGGGTCTTATAGAAAGCTAATAGAGAAGTTATATTACAAAGCCAAATACAACCATTAAATTGTTTTGTTTTGAATGTCTGCATGTTTGCTCCCTGGGAACAAATACTGCAGTGCACACAATCCATTCTCATTGCTGCTGGTCTTGTTATGTTTCAATGCAGAGCAAGAAAAGCATATTACTTAAGGACAGGATTTTCAGTAGCATCTAAATCCTATTGATTTTCAATAAAAAAGCTCAATTGTATATCCTCCTTCTGTTACAGCCCTCAGCTACTGCAAAGACTCTGGCTGCTAAAACCTGTAGTGTCCTGAGAGTGATGGAAATAAACCACCTACTGTTTACTACTAATGCCACGCAAAGCCAAGCAGTGACTTACTAAAATTGTACATCTGACTGGAGAGGCGTACAAGGGGTGTAAAAGAGATAGTTTCCTAAAACAGAGGAAGATCCTGCAACGCTCACAGTTAGCAATTACCTTCAAGACACAGACTACAGACACCAGCCAGTATTATCAATCAGGTGTGGCCAATTGTTGAATGCACAGCTTCAAATGTCTACACAGCTGCAGTTCTGTTTGAAACCTTGCTTCTCTATTACACAACTCATTTGGGTCTTCGTCTACCTCTTTTCCCAAAAAGTCAGGGTAAAGAGTTACATGGCCTTTTAGCACATATAATGCTTTTGTAAAGGGGATCTGCATTCGAAAGGGACCACTGCAGCAACTACTATAACCATTTCTCTGCCATATGCACAAAGCCATTGCTACACAACGCTACAGCACGTTTAACTTCTAATGTTCAAAACAGAATTGTGAAATTAGCCTATGTCTTTTAAATGGTGGTTCCTACCTAGAAAAATTAACATCCACTTGCGAAAAAATCTAACCTTTATGGACTCATAGCTTATAAAAGTCCTCCTCCTGAATACCTTAGATGAAATTAAAAGAATATTCTATAAAAAAGCCTTGCAAGTTTCCTTCCTTATCACCTTCAAGTGCTGAAAGATATGAGCTACTACACATATGCAGGCAAATCAGTGATCTCTGAGTTTACAGGGTATTATGGAACCCAAGACTTGCTTTCATGTGGTTAAATTCTTATTGCAGTGAGGAATGAACTGAGCGTACACTGAGCGATATCCTGACAGAGACAGACAGGGAAAGAAGCAACTGAAGATATACTTGCTACTCCAAGTTTCGTATAGAACAGCCTTCTTGTCTAAGAACCAGTCTAAGAAATGGATTCCCTTTTCTTTATTCACTTTGTGACTAGGAAGGAAGGAGTGGTATGAGAATTAACATGCTGATTTTCAGGTCCTGCTCAGGACACTAAACCCTCCCAATTTCACTCTGAGTAGTAAGAAACACTGTGTATATAAATACTAAGTTGTTCCTGCACTGTATAATGATGTGAAAGAACAGCTTGCAGATAAATCCCCTGAAATATGAGTAGATAAGCATCACACGAGTGACCAGCAATGAAACCTACAGCCAAGATTCACAGGTTTTATTCTCAACTTCTGCCATGAGTTTGATACCTCTTAACAAATAGTTAATTTTCATGGAAATTCTAAAAAAATTCAAAGGAAAACTACAGATATTATAATTAGCATTGATAAGATTTCCAACCAATCCATGACCTATTTATTTAATTCATCTGAGAATGAATGCTCTCTTTATCAGTGAAAAATAGAATAGAATAGAATAGAATAGAATAGAATAGAATAGAATAGAATAGAATAGAATAGAATAGAAAAGCATGCAAGGATATGCTTCATTCCAGACCAAATCGTAAACTTGAAACCCCTGCCTTTTGCAAAGAACTAACCCATCAACTTTTTTTTTCATCCGAATTTCCACTTAACTTATTTCTATAATATTGAAGTGCAAAGTTAAAAAATATATTCAGCTTAACAATAAATTTCAAGTATTTATATCACATTCCTGTAGGAAACTTCATATAAGAGTATAGCTACAAAATTGGTGTTTGCAGCACTAAGCAGCAAAGCTTTTTTAGCATTTCATAAAAGGCACCTTCCTGGTATCCACTATAATTTATGAAAATAAATATAGTAATAAATAGTTTCCAACATACAATCAAAACCAAACACAATGCAAAAACATTATTAGATAGTGATTGCCTCTATTGTCTGTTTCCACAATGCAGCAGAAATTTGGTCACAGTGAATAATTTTTACTGTTTCATCACAACCTGAAAGGATATGTTAATTTTAGTTTCTTTAGCCTTAGGTTACTCAAAATGACTATCATATCACACACTTAGTTTAATTCCAAAGCTTTAAAAACACTGCTGCCTGCACTACTATTCTGAGTTCATACACGTACAAAATCTCATTAAAGATGCTTTTCTATTAGAAAGTCAATTTAGCATTGTAATTGACCATAAGAATCCAGACTTTTGGGGGTTTACCCTTAGAAAATGTTTAAATATATATTACTGTTTGCCAAGAACAGAGGATGATGAATTCACTGCTGTGACAAAGAACTATGATATACATTGAAGAGACATGATGCAATATTGAAAACTGTGCGCTAACTTTGCTTACTACAAATGGATAATGTCAACAATTCCATGTGAATTAGAAACAAATATACTCGATTACTGATACAAGAAAACCTATGTAGAAGCACACTGTAATATTCACAGAAATTAAATGTAAGGGAAACCACTGAAAAAGCTACAGGTTATTCCCATAGATAAAACAAGTAAAATATTCTCATGTGCATGGCATAAATTAAGAGACATGCAAATTTCTTAAATTCATCTATATACAATTATCTACAGACTTAATTATGAAATAATTATTATGGATCCAAAAAATCTAATGCTGTTCATTCTATTTGCATGTACTGTGGAAATATCCATTTTCTTTGCCAAGAGATTAGTTATGAAAAAAAAACCCCAATATTCAGAGGGAAATTTCAGGCAAGAAAAGCAATGAAATAAAATATATTAAAAATAACACTTCTGCAAATAAAATACTTTTTGCAAAAGGAAAGGTGAAGATAGAGTATTCATGATTTGTTCTAATGCTTCTAGAAAGGAATTTGGGTATTTTTTTTCTGCAACCAGAAGGTTCTGCTGGAAGTGATAAAGCTGATTTAGACTAGTGAAGGTGTCATGCTACACTTCCATGGAACTTTCTTGAAGGATAAAATAAAATTATGCATATCTGGGTAAGTTAATACTCTTGTTCCGTTCCAAAGATAACTGTAGAAGAAACCATCAACACAAAAGTAGAAAGGATAAGTTGGATAATCATAAATCCTTCTGAATGAAGGCAGAATTCAGAAACTGTATATTCAACAGCACCTTAAATAAAAGTCAAAGGTCTCAATATAGGAACTTTAGAGGAAGCATATGTGCTGGCAATGTAAAGCATAATATCTCTGCATCTTGCATTTCTTCAGGAGGTAATGAGCCTTCTCTGCAGCAAACATCAAATGAAACAAACCACAACTCCCTGACTACCTTTACATTTCAGGAAGAGACATGCAACCATGTATTCATTTTCTACCAGCCTAAATTAAATGCATTTCAGTATTTGATAGGTCAACCAGTTAACAAATCCACAAAGTCAGATGCCATTTGAGCTACCTGAGAGGTTAAACATCAAGTTTAAAATAGATGTCTTTTCATTTTCATATTACCTTTAGGTCCTTTGAACAACTTAATCTCTACCACGGTCTCCAGAATAGGTCTCCTTCGACGGACATACAATCGTACTATGGAGCCAGCCTCTTTTAGGGCTTCCACGGCTTTGCTGTGTGAGACTTCTGACACGTCAACCTCATTCACTCGCAAGATGCAATCATTGACCCTACAAGAAAAGCAAAGAACCATAAATACTAAATGCTTCAACTGGTATCTTGGACCAAACAGAGCTATGCCAGTAGTACTGTAAAATGAAGAACACTTGACTGGGAAGTCTGCCAGATGACAGACTTCATGTGATATGCTACTTCAGCAACGAGACAAAAACAGAATGCTTAGTCCCTCCAGAAGATATACCCGATTCAAAATAAAGTCTACCTACTCACCCACACCTACCATCCTCCTTCATAAATTGGGATTGGATCCAATAGTGATAGAAATGAGTAGTTAAACAACTTGTCTTCACAGACTTTATTAAAATAATTTTTACTTAAGAGTATAACCAAGTTATAACACTAATGCTGCATGCTATTATTACTACAGTTGCTCTTAAGGAAATCAGTTAATTTAATTTCCCCACCTCAAGTACTGTGTCCAGTTTTGGGCCCCTCACTACAGAAAAGGCACTGAGGTGCTGGAGTGGGTCCGGAGAAGGGCAACAAAACTGGTAAGGGGTCTGGAGAACAAGTCTTATGAGGAGAGGCTGAGGGAGCTGGGGTTGTTCAGACTGGAGAAAAGGAAATAAAAGGAAGACCTTCCGGGTCTCTACAACTATCTGAAAGGAGGCTGTAATGAGGTGGGTGTTGGTCTTTTTTCCCAAGTCACAGGCAATAGGAAAAGAGGAAATGGCCTCAAGTTGCTCCTGGGGAGGTTCAGATTGGATCTTAAGAAAATTTTTTACACTGAAAGGATTACCAAGGATTGGAACAGGCTGCCCAGGGAAGTGGTGGAATCGCCATCCCTGAAGGTATTTAAAAGACGGGCAGACATGTTGCTGAGGGACATGACTTAGCGGTTGTTTCTGTTAGTGTTAGGTTGATGGACTCCATGATCTGAAAAGTGCTTTCCAACCTAAACAATTCTATGGTTCTGTGATTCTAATTTAATACAGAGGGACCATTAACTGTTCAAATACCTCCCTGAATCTCTCATATTTTTTTTGTCAGAGCCATTCTAAGTTTTCAAAGTAAAAATGCTGTCCCACAAAAAGCAGACAATTTAAAAGAGATTGTTTCATGCTAAGTCACTTTGAGTAAATTTCATTCATTATGTTTTCACCACTCACTCTAGACTCCAAGATCTGCTGTGTGGTAATAGCATCTATTTTTCATAGAATACTAATAAAATTCCCTCATATTCATACTTTGGTCATTGGCTAAATTTTTTGAGGATGAACTAATATCATACAATGACAGAACAGTTAGAGTTGGAAAGGACCTTAAAGACCATCAAGTTCCAACCCCCCTTCCATGGGCAGGGACACCTCCCACTAGACCAGGTTGCTCCAAGGCCTGTGTAGTCTGGCCTGGAACACTTCCAGGGATGGGGCATCCACAGCTTTCCTGGGCAACCTGTTCCAATGTCTCACCACTCTCACGGGAAAGAGTTTCTTTTTAGTATCTAATCTGAATCTCCCCTCTTTCAGTTTAAAATCATTACCTCTCATCCTATAACGACATTTCCTGATAAAGAGTCCCTCTCCAGCTCTCCTGGAGGCTTCCTTCAGATACTGGAAGACTTCTATGAGGTCTCCCTGGAGCATTCTCCATGCTGAACAAGCCCAGCCCCTCAGCCTGTCTTAATAGGAGAGGTGCTCCAGCCCTCTGATCATCTTTGTGGCCCTCTGCTGGACCTGTTCCAACAGGTCCATGTCCTTCTTGTGCTGAGGACTCCAAAGCTGGACACAGTACTCCAGGTGGGGTCTCACAAGATCCAAGCAAAGGGGTAGAATCAATATATATTCAACTACAAAATGTTCTGGTTAGACAGAGTAGTATTCCCCTTATCTGACAGATCTATCCAAGTTAGCAATTACACCTTGACAACACTAAACCCCATCTCCAAATCAGCGGGCTAATGACTTAACTACTGGGTCATCCTTTGCAATTGAGGATAACTGAGAAGAGCAAATCCCAAAGAACTAGATGAATTGAGACTCTATTGTTCTTATGAAGTACATTTATTATGAGATTTATTATGAGTATTTTGGGTACAGAAGAAAAAGGCATATGTAAATGATTGTGTTCCGCATGTCTGAAAGGACAATCAGCAAAGAAAATATGGGTTGCTAAAAATATTCCCATTTCCGCTACGTTTCTATACATAAAGACCAACTATCAAACATTACTCTTTATAGCAAAAGAACACTTGAGCTGGGTATTGCGCAGGAGTCTGAAAACGTGAAAGGAGAATGAAGCTTTACCATAAGTTTATCTGAACTCCGATAATTTAGGATGTATTTTTGTTATGCTCTTGTACTGCTGGTTTTATTTAAAAACAAAACAAGAAAGACCAGAACTATTTGAAACCAAAGACTTTCTGTGTTATAAGCCTTTTGGAGGAACATTTACAGGGGAAATGTTCATAGCAGCCTTTATCTGAGAACTGGTTGTACATGGAAAAGACACAAAACTGGTAATAATAAGAATAAATAAATTAAAAGGACCATATTGCAAAGTTTCACATTTTTGTTCAATGGCTGTGTTTGCTGGTTTCCTTCAATGCCAGAAATATTAATTTTCCAAAGGCTAAATTGTGTGGTTTGGTTGTCAAATTAATTAGTGCTGTAATATAAATTGCTTTATTCTTTTAAATAAATCATGAATATATCCTGCTAGTTCTTCCCACTCAGAAATAAAGTAATTATGTTGAAGCTGCTATTCTTTCTATTAATATAACTATATATCAGATTCTTGTCAAATCTATGACTCTTATTGTTGTCATATCTGAAATATAATGGCTATATCATGCTTAACGAACAAACGACAGGATTCTAACTATTGGATGGTTATGAAGATGAAAAGATGGGAAAAGATTATAAAAACACTACAAAGGAGGTTTACATTTATTGTGTTTTCATATGTTCTGTGCCCTGAATTGATAAATATTGATAACCCTATCCATCTGAAACCTCTCATAAATGTTCTAGTGATGTCTCCTGTTAAGGTAAAAGACATTACTTTTGGAGAAATTTAGAAGCAACATGGAGTTATCTTCCAAAATCAGTAAGACACACACCTCCACTTAGTGAAAAAGAAAGACCCTTTGGAAAAGGACATTTACACTCCAACAGAATCTCACCTCTGTATCAAAAAAAAAAAAAAGGAGTTTTACGGTTACCTATTTTGAAACAGTAAGATCTCGCTATAAAACCCTACACAGATTAACACTGCTAGTGTAGAATGAATATAATAGAAAATACAAAGCTGATCCAGTGATAAAAAGACATTCATATAATGAATTTTGTTTGTATACAAATACAAACTTTGTCAGTGTGGAAGTAGCAGGACAAGACAACAATTATTCTGGCCAGTCTGTGACAAACACATGAAGTGCTAGATACCCAGCTACACCCTTCCCAACCTGTAGGCCTCTTTTCTCCCTCACAAAAAAAAAAAAAAATGAGATGAGGTTTTTATTTCTCATAAATAAAGGAAATCTAATATTCAAGAAGATTCATGTACACACATGAAAATGCATACACGTGCATAGAGAGTTCTGTGGGTTTTACCACAATTTTTTTGGAGGGCATGCTGACCTGACACTAGATCAATAGAACACAATGGTTACAGAGGTATACAAATACTCTTTGAGAACTCTAAAACATCTGGCCCATGCTGCAATGCAATAAATGACAGCCAGTGATAGGACAAGGGGCAATGAGTGCAAGCTGGAACATAGGAGGTTCCACTTAAATATGAGGAAAAACTTATTCATAGTGAGGGTGACAGAACGCTGGAAGAGGCTGCCCAGAGAGGTTGTGGAGTCTCCTTCTCTGGACACATTCAAAACCCGCCTGGACACATTCCTGTGTGACCTGATCTGGGTGTTCCTGCTCTGGCAGGGGGATTGGACTAGATGATCTTTCAAGGTCCCTTCCAATCCCCGAGTTTCTCTGAAATGACAGAAGCTGATGAAATTACTCTAACATTAACCATAATGGCCAAATGATTCTTTTATTATTATCAATCTAGAAACTCCAGAATATTTTTTTAAATTTAGAAACAGAGCATTTGGGAGATAAGAACAAATTATTATTAATTAAGAAGAGAATAAATAAGAAAGTTGAAGCAAAATCTCAACACACAGTCTATGATGTCATATTTTTTTCCTTGCTTCTATGCAGAAATTTTCAGGGCCAACACTTGGCACAGTCGTTATTATCTAAAGACAGAAGTCTGTGACAGTGGGCTTGGGATACTTTATCCTTCTATTTGAATTTTAGAGTTCCTACACTGTAAGAAGTCGGGTGTTTTAGAGAATCCAGTTTAAGAACATTCTTTCAGATGATGGAGTGCTTACCACTGAGGTGATGGTCTTACCACTGAGGGACAAAATTATTTTGCCTTTGCAAAAAACACTCCAATGGATTTTCCCAGGTTCATTGAGACGTTCATGTGATGACTACATGGCAAAAGTTTATTCCAGTTGATACATGGATTCTTTTCCCCATTTATTTCAAAATCTTGCTGTAGGTGGGTATATACTAGGTATAGAAGTTAGTTTCAGGCACAGTTTCAGACCTGTGCCAGGGAGAAGATCTGCCTCATAATCCAAGAGTAATACATGTTGAACAAAAGAGATTTTTACAGTTTCACCAATACCTACAGTAAATCAACACGAAAAAATGCAGGCAGGAGGAAAATTGTTCCAAGAAGGAATATACCTTGTTTCCACAGCAAGACACCAATATTTTTTTTTAAATATTAAACCACTTATTTAGCAGGCTCAGCACTTTTAAATTATTACTATTCTACCTGTAAACCTTAATGCCATACGTTTCTTTGAGTAAGGCCTATTCATACAGTTATTTTTAAGACTGTAAAAAATTCCAAAAATTTGTAATGAATCATAGAAAGTTCTAATGAGAGAGAAAGCAGAAAATGAAGTTGTCTTCTAAGCCGTGTTGTTGCAGTCTAAGCTAATGACTTTGGCAACAATAAAGAAATTGTATGAAAATTCTATTTTCTCTGTTTCTATGCAAAAAGAACTCTTAAAAATTATTCTTAAGATGTAGAACTTTAATTGCTAAGATTTAATGATATAATCTCAGCATCTGCTGATGCTACAGGTTCACAGACTTCTTGGTGAAATTGACTCAAATTTCAATGAAAAACAACATGCGATGATTTGGAAGATTTGGAAGATTTGGAAGAAATGATTTGGAGAATGCATGTGCCATACAGAAAAAAAACCAACAACAACAAAAAAGAACGAAAATATGTTATAACCATAATTTAAAAGAACATAAGCCTAAAAGCAATGTTCATTGTTTCCTTAGAAAAAGAAGGACGCAATATCTCAGTTTAGTGCAGCACATAAGTCTCTGACTAATTTCTGAGAGAATCCTATTTCTATTTTAGCCGAAATACTCAAATGGGGACTTAGTATTATGCATATACTTAAATTCATTTAAGTCTGTGGAATCACCCATGCAGATAACGGCTGTGTTAAAATTAGTTGGGCAGCTCTTCCCTTGGCATGCTGGTTCTTCTAAAATACTTTAACAAAATTAATAGATTCGATGAGACTTTTGTAGTATAATTCAGAAATACAGAAGGATCCCGGATATAGAACACATAGCATTGTAGAATCATCTAAGTAGGAAGGGGCCTTTCAGATCAACCTAACACTGACAAAAACTGTCACTAAACCATGTCCCTCAGCACTATGTCCACCCATATTTTAAATACTTCCATGGATGAAGATTCCACCACTTTCCTGGGCAGCCTGTTCCAGTGCTTGATAACCCTTTCAGTGAAAACATTTTTCCTTATATCCAATCTAAACGTCCCCTGGTGCAACTTGAGAACATTACCTGTTGTTCTATCGCCTCTTACTTGGGAGAACAGACTGATCCCCACCTCGTTACAGCTTCCTTTCAGATAGCTGTAGAGAGCGATAAGGTCTCTCCTTTGCCTCCTTTTTTCCAGGCTGAACAACCCCACTCCCTCAGCCATTCCTCATAAGACTTGTTCTCCAGATGCGTCACCAGCTTCATTGCCCTTTCCTGGACATATTCCAGCACTTTGCCAGGACAGTTAAAACTGATACAAGAAGTAGTTTTATGTTAAGGGGGAAGGCCAGATACACAGAGGTTTACCAAAGGTCAATCAGCTGGATTAAGGAAAAATACTGCTCTTTAAGGGTTTATTCCAAGTTTGTTCTATATCTGATTACCTTCATCTGAGTTTCATGCTTACTGTTTTCAAGAAAGTGTGCATATATCCTTGAAAAGCTGATAATTACATGAGTCAAGTTGTAAGTAAACAAGCCAAGTACAATCCTTAGGCACTTATTAGAAATATAGTAGGTGACAAGTGGTTTACGATCATTCTGTTCACTTGTTCTGTGCAATATGGTGCCCTGAAGAGAAACCCAAAGCAGCCTAATGTGGCAGCAAAGAGCCCCAGAAGAACAAATGGTCCTGCCAAGACACATTAACCCACTTGCAGTTCCACAAAAACTAGCTGGAACCACCTACAGACTCAAGAACAAGAGAATGATTTGTTCTTCATGGGACAATGTCAAGACACTAAAAGCTGCAGTAATCCATGGGTCTTAGTTATCATCCAGGCACCTCCAGACTAATTGGCAGTCTATTAACAGGATAGCCCTGCTTCTCACAAATAGAGTTACTATAATTTCTTTTGAGGAATAGCCAACATTAATGGTTATTTCTAAGCAAATCTAACATTTTTTAGTAGCCTTCTTAGAAAACCTTAAATTGGTATCCACTTTATTCTTTAGTCAAAGCTTAGAAATCAAGGTAAAAAATACTGTGATTAAGGGAGAATCAGTGCAAAGCTAAAGAATATATCAAGTAAATATTGTACCTCCATATATCAGTATGGAGGTATCTGATAGACAACAAAAGAGAGAGAAGCACTAAGCTCTCACTTCCTTTCTTTTCTCCTGCTTTGTTTAATCATTATAGCCAATTTCCCTACAAAAGTCTTGATGCTTTCTTTCTTCCAGAATTACAAGAACACTTTAAGATGGAATGCAAGATTATAGGTGACAAACTGAAAGGACTGATCATTATCTTTTTTTCAGAAGATCACCGAATAATAATATAAATACATTATCTGACCCTAGGAGAAGCAGTCTAGTCAAATAGGAAAGGAAGACTTATACTCCCCTTGTCTCCCCTACTTCTTTTTTTTTTTTAATTATTCTATATGCACCCTTCATATCCTATAGTAAGTAAGAATTACAGCATATAGGGATAAAAATGTAATTAATAGCACCGGCCAAGATATTTTTTTCTCAAGAGGAACAAATTATTATTTTTTTTAAATTGCAACTAAGAATTTGGAATAAAGGTCCGCAAATTTACTACATGAGTCTTCCGATCTATCTTTCCAATTACAGAATATAGAGCTAAAACTAAACAACATTTGTACCACAGGGCATACTGTTTACTTAGGTATAATGATCCTTAGACACATAATCCAATTTCTGTAGCAAGTTCACATATAGCCTCAGGCCCATTTCTGACATTGTAAAGTAGTATAGAACTACTGCTATGTCCAATTTAAAAATAAAAGGATAAAACTTAGCAGTAGAAGAAAATTTCTGGCTATTTCTGGATGGTAGAGAGGGTCTAGTGCTTATGAAAATGTCTAATGAAGGTACCAGCCAATCTGAACTCAAAATTCAACAATTATGTGCTTTATATTGAAATTTCAAGTATCTCATAGAATGGTTACTGGCTAGAAATAAAACTTAATAAAAGTTATGATTTGGGCAGAGGGGAGAGGAGTAACAAATTATAAAAAATACAGCAGAATTTGAGCTGAATTTAATAAAAATGTGAAATCCTAGGAGTGATTTTGTTTTAAATATATGTGCAAATATTGGTACAATATAATGGTAACCCAACTGTATTTAACAGGAAGTCACTATTTGAAGTATCGAATCTAACCTATGCTTCTAGCAAGAGCAGAACTGTCTTCGCTTCCCAGGAAGGTAAATAAGGACTGCAAACACAATGCTGCATTGCTGAGAAAAAAAAATTAAAATCCTGCAATCCTCTGAATTCTTGCTATAGCAAGTGGCAGTATCTCTTACAGGGAAATGAATTGAAAAAGAGATAAGTTTTCCCCCCAAAATGCTGGCCTAGTGCCACTTCAGTTTTTCCTATGCTGGCCTGGTGCCACCCCAACTCTTCCTGAGCAACCTTGAGCAGGTCAGTTCTTTTTTTCATAATCTTCAAATAGAGTATTAAAGCCCCACCTGTGTCCCACTTCCTTTGTCACCTGTTTACCACCTGAATAAACTTTCCAGAGGAGAGTCTACACCTTCTTGGCTCATCTCAAAGAGGTACTAATCCTCAGTGGTGCCTGCAGGCACATTCAGAGTAAATAATAAATAACCAGCAAAGGCAGGTCCCTGCCCTTCCCTGGCTGTGGTCACCCTTGTCATCCCTTTTCAGAAGTGAGAGATGAAGGGTCAACAGTTCCACCACCATGACCAAAGGTTGCACTGTGTGTTTGTGTGTGTGCAACGATGAGAACTAAAGTCTTGTGCAGCTTTTCTGTAAGTCAATACACCCAGACGGAAGCTTTCTCCATTGGGACTGGGAAACCAGTTTAGGTGTGCTGGCCCTTGGGAGACTGAAGGCTGAAGCTGAGCTTACAAGTCTTGCTGAAAAGCTGGGTGTGCTCATTTAAGGCTCATGCCATCCTTCTGCCTCCTCACAATTCATACTAGCAACTGGAATGATTTTTCAGCCCAAAGACTGAAATGAAAAAAAATAATCTTATGAACAGTTTTGATTTAAGTATATGGGTAGATTTACTACAACATAATGCAAATCCAGTCTGTCCTTCAGCATGCCACCAGCCTTCAGATCACAGCATGAGGTCTTAGAGGGTGACCTGAAATTATGTTAGTTATCCCTCACAGTTCACTGTTCTCTCCTTTGACTTTTTGCATTGCTTTCGGCATAGGAAAGAGACATCTCTCTTTTCAAGTGAAAATCAATCTCTAGAGTGTTCCTGCCATAATGGCAGAATGCAAAAAAAGCAGAGCAGCATCAAAAAAAGCCTCCGCAGGAGGATCCAACTCATTTCCTCCAGATTCATACAATGTCTCAGTTCACTTTTCTGATTCCCATGTCCAGCACCCACTAGCTCAAAGTCCTAGTCTTCGTCCTCCAGAAGGCCGCATGAGAAAACAAAAAGGACAAAGGAATTTCCTCCTCTGTATGCCAGGAGTCTAGTGATGGTTTAGGAGGTAAAAATGCCTACTTTAATGCAGTGAAAAATTTCAGATCACATCCAGGAGGGCTTCAGGTCACACCAGCAAGACATACAGGTGAGCCACCAGAGGACTTGGAGTTCTATTTCACGCCAAGAATGGAGACTGGAGCCCAGACTGTCAGGGAATAATTCAGATTTCAGAAGACACTTCTGAATTTCAGAATGTGTTACTGCCTGAAATGACTGTGTGCTTCCGTATCCTGTCAATGACATGACCTTGCTGAGACCTGAGACACAACCAGCACAGCTACTGTCAGAAGACATTTACATTCATTGTCCTTTGATGCTGCTTTAGTTACGAGTGGGTTGTTTTTTTTTTTTTTTTTTTAAGAACCACCATCGTAATGAAATGTCAATGTATTAAAGGGTCTGCATAAGAGTAATTGAATGTAAAACACAAGTGATTGGTAACAATATCAGTAAAAATATTAGTGGGGCAGCTCCTTGTCACACACAGTGTCTCTTTACCCCTCTCCCTACATTTCATTTATGACTAATTTCTATTTTTGATGTTGCAAGTCAGAAACAGACAGTATACTGCACTGTATAATTAAGAATGGAAAAGTCCCTGCAGCCTTTATACTGTTAGAAGAAAATATATTTAGAAGCTTGAATATGCTCCTATTCACACAGTTTCAATAGAGGACACATCAGTGTGGGTTTTTTGCCTTTTTTTTTTCCTCCTTAAAGGTCTTAAACTCAGCTGTAAGACTTCACTCCAGGCACAAACTTGGCTAAAAAACAGTTTATCTGTTGTTTAAAATACTTGGGATCATTTCTGCATTCTAGCCTAGTTCTGAGAACTTCCTGGGGCAAGGCTGGGGCTCTCCTTCTTTAACCCTTTCTGCCACCCTGGACAGATTCTTTCATCCTTTTAGGCAGTGTGCCTTTGTCACAGGATGTTTGTTTGTTTAGGAATGTTTACATACATCTCTTGGTTGTAAATACTCACCACCAATCTAATATTTAGAATCCAAGTGAATCTAACCCCAAAGACAGCTCATATTACATCAAACTGGCACAGTGAAATCCCAAGCAGAGCTATCCAAGCCAGCTAAGGCACTGACAGAGTAGATCTAGCATCGAAACCCTCCTGGATCAGTAATTTCCGTATATTTACAGCCAATTAGCACAGGTAAAAGGCCATAGTAATGCACCTCTGCAATGTTGAGCTCGTTTAGCATGAGGTTGAGCTCCTGCACACCCCACTATGCAGTGATTGATTTCAAGAGGGGGCCCTTTAATAGCTACCAACAAGAATGAAAATAGAAAAGCAAAAAGAACAGTCACAACCTTGCAGGGCAAAAACCTCTCCCATAGATTAAAACCAAAGACCTTGGTCTTCGGCAGCAGAGACACACAACCGGGCAGCAAGGCGAGATGGCCATCAACCAGGCTTGTACCAGGGCCACCCAGGTGAACCTCACCAATCATATCCCTCCTGTGAGCCAAGGTGGCTCACCCAGAAATCAAGCCTAAAGGAAGCCCTACTCCCCTGTTGCCTAGGTGATCACACTGTATGGAAGATTGGAGCTAAAATATATGGAGTAAGGTGGTGGCTCGCAGAAAAGATAAAAGCTGCATGAAGCCGTAATCCAGACCAGGGGTCCACCTAACCTGTTTTTTCTGTCCAACAGTGGCCTTTACCAGATGGTAAAGGACAAGCATTAACACAATATTTATCCAAAAAACATTTTCAGCTGCTGACCACTCTAAACTTTCCCGAATCATAGATACCTTTTTTTTTTTTTTTCATTTAGTAACCCTTCCACAGATTTGTTTAACCCCTGTAAAAACCCATGCAGACTTTTAACATCAACAGTGTTCTCTGTAAATGAATGTCACAGCTTTGCTACCAGTTAAATACAGATCTCGCATGGATATTTCAACCTCCTGCCTTCTTAGTTTCATTTGATGTCCCCAAATCCTCTCATTAGAGGAGGTAGCAAATATTGCTCCCTGGTCATGCTGTTTCACTCCTGCAGTTAGGAAACAGGATGTAACCTCTTAATTCTTGTAACTGATTTTTCATCATTTTGCTAAACAACCTCCTCAAGCCAAAGGCTGAACTACTGGTAACACTAATTTAATTTCAGAGATGGAAACACCACCACCCATCTTTCTGTTTATCTGAATGCCTCTTGGCAGTAACACCTACAGATTTATAACTGAACTCTGAAAAAAATGCAGTTCAGGTTGAAGGTGGTTTTACTATGTTTTTTTCTTGACAAAAATGGAATTGTTTTATGCTGAATAAATTTGCCAGTCAAGCCCAAAATAAGTTTCTTTCTAGTACACTTTGAATTAAAATAAAATTGAATAAAATAAACTAAAAGGTTAGACAGCAAGGGAAACAAAAATCAAAGCAACAATATATTACAAAAAATGTAACAACAAGAGAAATTCTTGCAGGTGCATGTGAGATCGCTGCTGAGCGGTGCCCAGGACATCCGAGTGGAGACCCTGGTCCACAGCCTTTATTGGACTCTCAAATCAGCACCCACTCTGGAAGGTTGCTCAGACCCAATTAACATTTCCTTGTCTTTGAGGAAGTGAAATATCTTTGGAAGGAAAGAATAAAATACACCGATTTCACAGCCCCTCCAGTTTAATGGTCTGATTCCTCCTGTGGCAGATGTGGGTTTGTGTTGCCCAGAGAGAGAAGGATGGTGAATGCTGGTTTCCCATCAGAGGGTGAGCTGAAAGTGTTCTTTATCACTACTTTCATGCATGAAGGAAGCCCTGATTTACTCTTTTCCCTTCACCACTGAAAAGCGATTTGGACCTCCTCTGTATCAAAGAAATATTTTCTCAGCTTTAGCAGAGTATTCTGAAGTCTTTTTAGACCTCAGATTTGTAGATAGCTAATTGTTATGCAGTGATGTAGCCAGCACTTCATTCAGAAATGCTCTTAGGGCAAGAGAGACTCAGAAAATACTTTATTTAATCACTTACAAGTCAAATAAAGAAAATGTATAATTTAAATAAATTGCCACCTATATTGAAAACTTTTAGAAATTTACTGCTGCCTAAAACACTAAGCATTTGTATTTTATATTATTGATTTCCAGTAACAATTTGGTAAGCAGTTAATCTGAGGCAATTCTTAGCTGTAGGATTGAATACGTTGCTAAAATTTCAAAACTAATATTAATTTCAAAATCAATAACTTGACATTATTACTATTATTAGCAATATACAAGCTAGAGTTTCATAAACAATATGAATGCTCACTGCATGGTATTGACTTGGTATTACTTAAAATTTACTCATGATGACATCGTGCAACATGGTCAATAATATCCAGGAACTAAAAACAGTGGCAAATTCCACATCAACTCAAAATACCATTCTCTACATCCTCACCTTAGGGAAAAAATAAACATAGCATTAAAACTTCTCATCTATCTACTTGAAAGTTGAGTCAACAACAACACTGGGGAAAAAAAAAAAAGAAAGCCATTCTTTTTGTGTCTGAAAAAATTCAAAGAGGTTAAGGATGCTTCAGAGACAAACCCAAAGCAGAATGAGGAGTGAAGCAACAACCCCACTGGTTTAATGCCTCCCAGAGCCTCACCTCTCTCCATACACTCTGAGCATGGGAAGTAGTTATTAGCTGATGGTAGCTCATCTCACAGGGTGTAGCTGTACAGGGTTGAGGGAGGAGTAGCTAACACCTATTCCATTTGCACATGGAAAAACTCAAGCATAAATTTTTAGAAAAGTCAAGTCCAAATACATCTGTAAGAGGAAGACTTCTCGTTTTCATCACCAACATCCTGCAAGCAGATTGATACCCTGTCGCTGTATAATGCTTCTGGAGGAATAGCTGTTCTAAATCATTTACAATGAAATTATTTTCTGTGACATCAAGCTTCAGTTATTGCTTGGCTAGCATAACTGAAGGCAAATTAACTTTCTTTTGCAAGGTAAGCCACACCTATAGTAATTTTGAACAGAGTTTATGATCTTTTACTTCACACACTACTCCTTTTAAAATGCACCCTTCATAACACACACTCCTCTCCCCCCAGCATAAATCACATCCTTTTCAAGTAGAGTTAGGGACCGCGATACATAAACGTATGTCAAGGTAAAGTTGCACAGCTGGGGACAAACCCTTCCCTTTGCCAGACACACCAGAATAGAACACAGATCAAAACACTTCTCCACCCACACAAGACCATTTTGCTCTTATCAGACCTGAGATCCTTGCCTTAACTTACTGGAAATCAAGTGCAACTTCACTAAAACAAATCGATTTGAAACAGTGCAGAACAGACACAAGCATGAGATGATTCAGGCCAGTAATTCTGCCAGATAAAGTCTGCAGCCACTGGCCACATGCCCGGTTAGCAATCCATCAGCCCGTAGGCCTTACGAGCCCATGTTTTTTTTTAAATGTTTGTGCTTTGATTACGAGCTGGTGACAGCAAGGGGACAGTGGCGGAAGCAGAGAGTTCCGTGTGAGCAGGGGAGGGTGGGAAGGAGGGAGGAAGAGGGTGGGCAGCTGGCTGGGATGGACCGTGGGGCTGGCAAGCACTCCAGAACCCTTCCCTGAAACAGGCTCTCAAACTTCTGTCAAATTTTATTATTGACCTGTTTCGCAAGATCTACAGGAACCACTATCTCCTTTTTCTATACCCCCTCCCAAAATTAAGTTGCTTCTCCCACCCTGCATTTTTTCTCCCTCTGCATTTCTCCTCCTCCTCAGGCCTCAGCTTCGGTATCCTTTGCTCTTACCACATTTTTCCATTCCTCCGTCCGTTCTCTAACTCCCCAGTTATCCTCAGTCTCTCTGCGTCTCGTCTCCCGCCACTGCCATGTACGATGCTTTCCTTCGGAAACTACTCCCACCAGCCACCAAGCTGCTGGAATTCCCAGAGCGCCAGAATTCCCAGTGCATCCAGCTTCTGCCGGCAGTTCGGTCTGGGTGGCTCTGGCGGCCAGCGGAGGCAGCAGCCTCTAATGGTGGCCAGAAGGAAAACTTCTGCTGACAGAATGAGTGTTCATGTCTGCCCTTCAAAGCCAGAGGGACAGCGGAGAGGCGAAGAATGAGAAAGGAGGAGGTGTAGGTTGCTGTGGGGTGTTGTGAGAGGGAGGTGTTGGGATAAAGAAAGGGGAAAGAAAAACAAAACCCTGTAAAGTCGGAGATGAATGAAGGCACCAGGAAGCTGCAAAGCTCCTCCCAGCTGCTGGGCTGCTCTGCAGGTAGTGGAAGATGCCCCAGGCCAGGCTCTGTAGGTGTGGTGGAGGGCAGGGACGGCTTGGCAGCCCTGACTTACCCTCCGAGCCCTCCGGTTTAGCTGGCTCCAGCGCCATGCGGGGGCTTCGAGGCCCAGAGCCTGGAGGAGAAGAAGCTGCCTCCGCTGAGCCTCAACGAGTCCAGCCGTCCAGCCCAGGGAAGGACAAGGTTCTTCCTTGGGACCGAGGTAGGCTTTGCCTGCTACTGACACCACACTACGTGGTTCTTCCTCACCCCTGGTTAAAATCCACCCGACTGACACTCACACTGTCTGAAGCGTATTCAGGTTTGTGCAGGAAAACCAGTTACAACAGATAACCCAGAAGGCAATTCCAGATTCGGGATTTTTTACAAGCACTTTTCATCTGGGGCTCTCAAAGTGCTTTGCAAATATGAACTCGTTTTAGCTTCCCAACAACCCCCGTGAGGCAAAGATAATGATCACTATACCCATTTTACAAATGGGGAAACTTCAGCACAAAAGAAGAAAAGTGTTGCCACAGATCAGGCATAGCAAGTTGAGAACAAAACTAAGCAGTCCTGCCTCCCAGGCGCTTGCACTAACAAGTAGAAAACCCTCCCTTCCGCTCTGATTTGATTTGGAATAGCTATTCCAAACAGAGGTGTAGCATCAAAAAGAAATGAAGGAGGAGAAAACATGTAGTTCAAGTTCAGTAAGAAACTTCAGTAGCTTCAGAGCATCAGTACTACCAGACAACACACTTAGAGGTAGCTTCAGCTTTGAGTAGAATGCAAATAGGCGAGTAGAAAAAAAATACAAAAACAAAAGCAAAAACCTTGCTTTTTGTAGTGATGTGATTCAGGGTACCATGTAGAATGGCTCGATGTAAGCAACACATCCAAACAAAGTACTTGCATATCTTGTGAGTTCAATATTAAAACTCACGTGCCATGGGGGAATAAATTTAAAACCCCTGCTCTGACATCTGCAGTAAAAGCAGAGCAGGGAATGTGACAACAGTGATGAGGTACCATCAGGAAATATGGTCTGGCTAAAGCCTGAAAGTGTTTATTTAAACCACAGTTGAGAGTTTTGACAGTGTACGAACAGACTGTCACACCGTGTATTAGTGGGTTGGGCTGCTAGAAGGAAAAAGTTGACCAAGCTTATTCCTTTTTCCTAAAAGTTTTGGAATCAGATCTGAAGGTTTTGGGTTTTGGTTTGGGTTTTTTTTTTTTTTTTTTTTTTTTTTTTCATAGCCTCAGTTAGTTTCTTTTTTCATCCAAAGTCTTTTTTTTTCATGTTTGGTGGGAATTGAAAGAAAAAAGAAATGAAGAAATTAGCAGTACCCCAGAGGGTTACACCTGTCGAGTACAGGAACAGATGTGAAATATTTTTTCCTTGACTAACGCTAGACTCCACAGAGAGCTGATCATTTCTAAGGTATGTAACCACAGAAGGCTTCTTACTCCAGACAAATTATCACTGAGCTATTTAAATACCTCACTGCAGCAGCAGTGCAAACATGTTGATGAAATAATCACTTGGATTTGGCTGCATGATGCTGTTCTGCTGCTGCAGTAATTTCAGGCAGGATGGGTCCTAAAGGAACTGTTGGGAGAGAGCCCAGTTAACCCGTTCAGTACCATTGTATGAAATACCTCATGCAATGGGCAGTGTATGACTGCAATGTATCTAAAGTCCTAATAACATACTGCTTTGCTTTTGTTATTCACGAGCAGTGGTTTCAATTAGTGAAACACAGTTAAGGAACCTGTAGGGAGAAGAAACTGATCCTATTACTAAAGACAACTTCTAAAAAAATGACCATCACTGATGTCTATAAAAAGGCCACTAAAATTCAACACCTTCAAATACCACAAGCCAGAGAAGTACCTTTTTCTTCTGATTACACTCTATGCCATTTACCTGAGAAAGCAGCAGCTAAAATGCCATTTCCCTTTCCTTTCTTGTACCCCATAAGAGAATTTTTATAGCCTACCAAATTATTTTCAAAGTAGGAAAAACAGATTTACAATTGAATCCAGAGACACACTGAGGCTCTGCAATGCGAAATAAGGAATGTAAACATCACATAGGAAAAAAAGAGGAAAACAAGGATTCAGCTAAGTAAAAGTGAGGTGATGAAGACAACAGAGAAGAGAATGACATGGTAACATGTTTCACTGACGAAAAACTATATAAATTCTGACGAAAAACCATATAAATTGATGATTTAAAACTTCAGCCATGGTAAATCATGTTCAACATGAAAAATAATGTATATAAATCGAGTTTTGATTTTGTGACCTGCCTTTTTTTCCCTGTGGTAACAGTTTTTTGTTTTGCAGTAGCTCAAAAAAACCCAACACCCAACAATACGCACAGATACACAGACCAACAGAGTTAATAAGATCAAACTTCCTAACACAAACCAGGACAGAGTGAGCAGTCAATAATTCATGATCTAATTTATGACTGTCTGCAAAGCAAGCACGTTTTGCCTAACGAGGCGAATGTCTCTTTATTAACTTACTACTAAATTGTGTACTGAACTAATAGCACTGTCAGAGGCCTGTAAACAGTGCAGATATGAATCAGTGTTTTGTGGCAGCACTGTAATTATAATAACATCCTGAACAAGCTGTATGCCATTGCAAGGCACATAGACCTGGTACTGATAGGCTTAATACCAGATCAAAAGTTAACAAACAGGGAGTTAAGCAGTGAATCACAAAGCAGACACACTTCTGTTTTGGTACATAATGTGGTGAAATAAAGCCAGTTGCCCAAACTGGATTAGAGACACCTGACACACTTGTAAAGAACATGATCCCTCATGGGAATAGCTCTTCACATTAATCTGAAAAAGCCCCTAGTTTGTTGGTTTTTGTTTTTTTTCTCTATTATCACTCCCAATTCACTTTGTAGTAAGCAATCTAGAGCTACAAACAGATACTCACAGGCAACACCTGTGTGGCTGCTGCTGCTGGAGGGATCCAGGCTTCAGACTTTTCATCAGAGGCAAAGCACTGTCAGCACAGCCCATGGGGCAAGGACAGAAGGGGGTCCCTTATCTAACCAGCTCTTGAGCGGGGACTTGCTTCTATTTCCTCTCCTCCTTTTCTTCTCTCCTTTGAGTTTCTCAGATAAACTACACACAATAGTTATACCAGTGTGCTTCTTAATTCCAGTTTTCAAACTTTGACCAAACAGCATGAAATTGTAATATTTCCTCTCTGGTTCATCTTCAGTGAAACAGAAATATTTTAAAAAAATCTGATCAGAATGCAATCTTTATCTTTAAATTAATTTGTCTTAGTTTTATTTTTTATTAGCAAAATATACACAAGAATGTGTTATCTTTAGAGTTCTTCTCTTGCCACGTGTGCCTTGCTAAATTTATAATCCTTTGACACATCACAGTGGGTTAGTTGATAACTGAAGGGAACACAAACCTAATTTGTTTAAAATCTTTGCTGGTAGGCATTTAACTGAAGCCTGTAAGGCACAGAAATAGGAGAGAAGGAATCACTATTCTATTCTAAGCTTTCTCCCTGATTTACTAGATGACTGAGGGCAAGTTATTTCTGTTCTTGTCTCCACCATTAGCATGTGTATTATGTTCCTTTCCCCACACCAAATCACTTTGAGAGCTGAAGGGGAAAAAAATCCTATGATGCTATTATGGTGATGGTAGGGCAACACAGCGTGCCTCAAAAATGCTGCAGTTTCACAATCCTAAACTTCCTGACAATCAGTAATTAGAGTAATATCAGGAAAGACACATTTACAAAGGAAAATAAACACTGCACAGCCTTAGTAATTTTAAGCCTACAGTGTTCAGAGAGCTGGGGGTGCGTGTACTGTTTCTGATCAGTCTGCCTCAAGTACCTCACAATCAACCTACTTTTCTCATTGTGCTTAAGTTCTTACAAATGTCCACACTCCTACACACACACACACACAAAAAAAATTTAAAAATTATACGTTCACAAATGGAAAGAGACTGGATGGAAACCAGTTTCCTAGAAGAAAGAATGAATGAAAGAGCTATGAAAGAGCTACAGGTCTGGGCAGCTCACCAAGGCAGTGTGCCTCCAGGCACAAGCACTTCTTCCCTTTGACTCACCCCTCACATCAACCCTCTTTCCTCTTGAGTACAGCTCAGGCTCAAATACCAAAATAAACTTTGGTACAACATTAACCCTTGAAATTCAAGCTGCCCAAATTTATCTCACAGTCCTGTGAATAAATTCATTCATATTCAGTCACAAATGCAGTAACTGATTTTTGAATCACAGTTTCAGTAAGATTCTTAAAACCATGAAAGCATAAAGATATTAATCCTTGTTTTACCTGAGACTATTTTAAGATCTATTTTTAAGATCGCAAGACTTTTTAAAAATCATATTATTGTGAAGCTTGCCTTCACAAAAAGGAAAAGTGTATTTTCTGAAAGCAATAGATAAGGAACTCGAACAATCCACTCATTCCTTTACACAGAGGTTTGAGAAAAATATCTCCACCATATGATGGAAATTGGACTGTGAGAAACTATAAACAGAAAGAATTATATTTGACTCAAACCAGTTTGGGTTTATGATTTCTGAAAATAAATTCATATTTGGGAGTCCCTGCTTTTTTAAACTTGATCATAATTGAAAGCTTTTCATTATTATTTTACTGATATGTTTCTTTCCAGCCAAGTTATACCAGTACAGTGTGCAGCTGATCGCTCTCATTTTCATAGAGTATAGTGAATTTTTTAGATGTGTGTTGCCTTTTGAAGCTGGAATTCTACTTATGGCCAGTAAGTGTCCATAGAAGGAATGGCTGAGATAGATACTATACTGAAGTTCTTTGCTTTGTCTATGCACCTGAGCCAACTGCTGTATTTTTTTCTCTGACACAACTCAAATAAAACAAAAAAAGGCACTGAGTCATGTATTACTGCAATTGCCTTTCTTCCAGGGAGTACAAGAAGTCTAAATTCAGAGCTTCTTTATTAAAAAGTAGGTATTTGCCCATGGACAACTGACAATTGTGAGACAGAAGCAGAAGGTTTTATGCATCAAAAGATTTAAAAGATCAAACTGTTGAGAGAAATTCTCCTTCAACTCAGTGTGAACGGTTTCTGCTTCTGAGGGTTTTATATTCTCTGTCACTGATTTGAAACTCAAAGCTTTAAAGTAAAATGGTGTGAAGCATTCATAATAAAAAAAAAGTCATTTTCAGTTACTCCCATTTATCTAAAATGATCTCATCCAAAATGAATTCTTTTGTATTCCATGAAATTATTTACTATAGATGAAATTATTTTCTATATACTACGTGGACATCATAAAAGATTCCACAGCTTCCTGTGTTTTGCAAGATGAGAAGTTGGTGCCAGTGTAATCACCTAAACTGTCTTCTAAAATCTAAATTGTGCAGTGTATTGATTCTTATACTATACTAGTTCTAGAAGCCAGAGCATTTCCAGGAGGGTAGTATGTAAACATAGTAGTTATTACATCCTCAAGAAGGGCAGGGGAGGGGACAGTGTTGGTCTCCTCTCTCTGGTGACCAACGACAGGACACAAGGAAATGCAATGAAGCTACATACGTGGAAATTCAGATTGGACATTAGGAAAAGGCTCTTCACTGAGTAGGTGGTTGGTCGCTGGAACAGGTTCCCCGGGGAAGCAGTCAGGGCACCAAGCCTGTCAGACTTCAAGGACCTCTTAGTCATATGTTTAGTTTTAGGTAGCCCTACAAGGAGCGGGGAGTTGGACTTGATGGTCTTCATGGATCCCTTCCAAATCAAGATATTCTACGATTCGAAGATTAATATTTGAATGTTCAAGAAGTTTTTTCAAACCCAGGAATGTTTTATTGAAATGAATGGAATCTGAAGTGACTGATAACCTTTCCTATTTTTTAAGTATTGCTGTAGAGATATGGACCACAAAGTGATACAAACTCCCACTATGTATTGTCCCACCATCAATAAAAGTACTGTTCTCTCCTAAAGGAAAACCAGGAACTTAGTGACCTTTGTTCTAGTCTCACAGACACGTTTTGTATATAAGAATATTCTACATAATCAGAGAACAATTCATTTGGGAAGGGATGTCTAGAGGTCACCTAGTCCAACATCTACTCAAAACAGGACCAACTTGAAAGTTCAGTCACATGACTCAGGACTTTGTCCAAATGAACTCTCAATCCCTGTGAAGACAGATATCCCACAACCTCACTGAACCACTGGTGACAGTACCTTACTACCCTCCTTAAAAAGTTTGGGTTTTTTCCCTCAGACCCAATTGAATTTCCCTTATTGCAACACGTGACTCTTGTCTCTAGTCCTTCCTCTGTGTATCTCTGCTGACCTTCATCATTGTCAGGGCACACTGCTGACCAAGGTGCAAATTAGAGAATGACAGTATCATTTAGGTTGGAAAGCACCTCTTGAGATCATCTCATAAAACTCTCCTTACCAAAACAAGGTTCACTGGAGCAGGTTGTCCGAGATCATGTCTGGTTAGCTTTTGAATGTCTCCAAAGCTGGAGACTCCACAACCACTCTGAGCAACTTGCACCTAGAGTCAGTCACCCTCCCAGTAAAGAAAAAGTGTTTCCTAATGTTCAGGTGGTATTTCACGTGTTATAATTTATTTACATTATTTCTTGCCCTGTCACTGAGCAAAACTGATAAGAGACTGCCTCCTTTATCTTCATTCCCTCCCAGCAGGTATTTATACCTGATATTTATGAACTGAGAACTATAAATTGCCCACTGGAACTTTGAGGTCCTTCCTGACAAATCTGTTTTCTAGCCTGCCAAGTCCTGCTCCCTGCTACAATACAGCATTACTCCTCCCCTGGTGCAGGAGGTTGCATTTGCTTTTGTTGGACTTATGTGAAACTCCAGTTGACCTACTCCTCAGCTTGTCAACCCATATATACATGTAAAAGATTTGAAGTGTCTGTAACATTAAGTCCATTTCTCGCAGGTTGTTTTCACAATCTCGCTATTTGAAGAACTTCACTCAGCTAAGTTAGATCAAAGGGACTTCATGTAAAATTCAGTAAAAGTGATTTTACAGGCTTTTATGATTTTAAAACAGACAGTAGATTGAGAAGGTAGTTCTAACAGTCCACATCACTGTATAATATAGAGTATACGCAGGCAGAGTCTGAAACAAAAATAAACACTAGAAAGTATATATTTTTTTCTGCCCATAAACACCAATCTCCCATTCTCAGGTTATTGCTGTTCTTTGTGTAGGTTATTGCATGATGTTGAACTTTTATTCTTATACAGCAGCCTTAGCTGATAAACTTTGTTAAGTAAAATCATGTAAGCCAGTGAAGACTGTCTCAAGATAGCTCTTCTGTACAGTGGCATATCATATGACCATTGAAGCGATCAACGATACATAAATTTTCAGGTGTTTTAGAAACATGACAGGATTGCCTTTGCCAGCGTTGTAGCAAAGGGAAAACCAGTTACCAGATAAAACAAGGAAAGGAGGAATCTTTCCCTAGGAAAAACGTTGTGAAATAAAATAAAGTCTTACCACCAGAACCCACAAACTGTTTATATGGAACTCCAAACAGAATTTGTGTCTTAGAAATCATGGAGAGATCTGTTGAATTATGGCTGCTGTTTCGCTAGAAAATACTGAAAAAAGCAATGTTCTATAACACTAAAGCATCGTGTAAGTATGCAGCTTGTGTTTGACTGCGAGAGTGGGAAAGGCGGGTCAGTGCAAATTCTCACGTACTCCAAAGGTTTAGAAGAGCTTATGCAAAAATGAGGCAAAAAAACCCCAACCCTTTGAGCACTGATGAGCATACAAAACTCCAGATACTGTCTATATCAATTACCATCTGAGACTCAGCTTAAAAGGTCGATATTTTCCTATTATTTAGTGTAAAACCCATAAGATTAAGTCAACCCATTCCTTAATGGCACTTTCAGAGACATATTTCAAGGTGCTTGCAGTTTTCTTTGAAGTTAAAAATTTCTGCAGATCCAATTTGAACTAATTGCATTCACATACTCAGTATTAACAAGAGAGAAGCTTGGTGTAAACTATGTTTACAAATAGGAATAGGAAAAACAACCATCCCAAATATAAGCTTACTTTTTAGTAGTAAGATAACTATACTTGTGCTAAACTTTTAGTACAAAACACAGCTTGCCAGGTCTAATCTTAACCTGGATCAAGTAATAAGATTAGTATGGTATCTTTTGTGGGTTTAGAAGGTATTTCTAAGACTTTTAAAATGCAGCAATTACTAAATACTCACAAGTTAAATTTACAGTAGTTAATTAGTATAGCGATGAGTTATGAAATACTTGCTATCATACAATGATAGCACAACAAAATACTGCAATGGCTTCTGTCTTTTTAATGGTTTAAATTGGAAAAATCTTTCAAAAGTAATAAAAAACTCTACTAAAAATATATTGTTTTTTGCAAGAGATTCTGTCATTATTTGTAGCAAGGCAGATGTACATTTAAGAGCCCCTTATGCTGTTCCTGGTGTCAAATTTGATAGCTTGATTTCTAAATACTGCTGTTTCCTTGTGCTCTGATTTTGAATCTCATCTGGCCCAATGCAGACATTGACAATACAGATCATTAGAGCTGAACTAGTTGATGAAGTTCCTTTTTGTTTGTCACCAGTGAAAATATTTTAAGATGTGATTCTTCTGTTCTATTTTAGACATTGACTTTAGGATGAGATGAATCACAATGTAGAAATGCTTAGTTTTTGCTTCCCTAACTGTTAGGAAACTCTGAGATGACTCGCTTACGTGTAGAGAGCTGCATTTTAGTCATAAAGATATGTGAGATTATTCCTACTCCTTTTGTCTACAATCTTATTTAGGCGGTAAATTCTTCAGACACTGCCAACAACCATGACTCCTCATCACCATCATAGTAAAAATTGTTTCCAAAATCAAATTACTAGCCTAGTATATGAAACATCCAAAACTTGCTCTACAAACTGGCCAACTCCGCCCTACTTTTAACTTTGAATTAAAGGAAAAGGCTTTGGCAAAAAAGTTATTGTTACCTTCTGGTCACGTTTCATTAATTTTAGACCATCCGTTTTTGGCAAAAGCTCACAGATCTTAGATTCCAGTGCTGAGATCATGAAAGCTTCAGCATATATCCCAAGTCTTACCAGGTAAATTGCCTTTTTGGAGCACCAGGAGGCTTAGCGACTGACAGATGGTCGACAGCCTCTGTGATAGATGGAAGCCTTTCTGCACTCAGTCCATAGGCAAAGAGAAGCACAAGGACTTCTGTGGGTCCGCTTGTTTAAGAGATGTGCTACCATGTATTTGAGAACCACAACTTCCAAGTGATCTGTGTGGTCATCTCAAGAGATGCAGCAATAGACTACACTGCAGGTGACTAAGAATATATAGCATTCCCATCACATCCTCACAGAGCAAGAAAGTATTTGGAAACAGAGGTAAGCATACTTCTCCACTGCAGTAAAGTAACAGAGAGCATCTACAAATAGCTGTGACTATTTAGCAATAGCTCTGTAGTTTGCAAGTTTTGATAGCCTTAATGTGTAACACCAATATCTAGTTCTTCAGCCATGGACATACAAAGGCATAGCAGAGGAGATTGATGCTGACAAACCTCTTTCCTCCTCCAGTTCCCATCTTGACTTTTGTACTAAATGAAATGACTGCTATAAAGATGGAGGTGGCACTGGCAAATGTCCCTTTATACAGGACTTAATTAACCTTATTCAATTGCTTTAAGTTACTTAAATCAGTTCCCCTACTTTAGCATTTACTTCCCCTGACCCAATGAAAAACACAGTTTTTATTTATCTCCTAGAGAGTAGTTTATAATAAGGATACATTTTGTTTCCAAACATATGTAATGAGCTAGTTTTTTACCTGAGTCTTCCATCCTCTGCTGCAGCTCCTCCTGGTATAATCTTAGTAATGAATATCCCAGGATCATCCCCAATGTGTGGGTTATCTGTTCCTCCAGCAATACTGAACCCCAGGCCGGAATTCCCCTGGAAAAAAAAAAAAAAAAAAAAAAAAAAAAAAAAAAAAGTAAAGGCATTGCTTGATGCTAGATTTCTACAGCACTTATTTGCAGTGCATGAGTAAGGTATCATCACTTCTCAAAGAAAGCACTTTATTTGGCAATGCCACACTTGAAGGCAGGTGACTCAGAATAAAATTAATTGTCAGTTAAAGAACAGAGGCTGTGAACACAAAGATTTCCCAGAGTTAATGGATGCTTCTACAGAAAAAGCAGTTGACCTAAATTTAATTGTTTTCAAAAGCAGTCACATAAATTAGCATCTGAACTCCAATATGAATTTATCCAAGTCAGTGAGAGCTAGAGGCTAAAAACACTTCAGAGCTTTGAAAAAAAGACTTTAAAAACCACCATCATTTATAAACAGAAACAGTGAATAACATTTAGCTCTGAAATGTTTTAGTGCACCATTTTCTGTTGAAAACTCATCATTGCTCAAACTCACATGCTTTAAAAAAACCAAATCCACAAACCAAGAAAATTTCTTTCTTCTTACTGATTTGTTAAAATGAAATACTTGAAAGATACATTAGGAGGGTCTACGCAATAATCCTATTTCTTGCTTTACTACTCATGACAGATAAATAGACCTGCACACACATACAAACACTTGCAATTTATGTCACTGGTTTTCACAAAAAATTCAAATCCACAATTCTAATACAGTTTTGTAAGTATGTATTACTTATTATGCCTTTCTATATAACCTCACATTTATTAGAGACATTCTTTTCAACAAACTCAGTGCAATACTCAATCCTTTAATTCTCTCTCGTCCCAAAGTTTTTTTATAATTAGGTATTTAGGCCGATTACAGTGCTGCAACACTATTGATACTGCAGTATACGTACACTGCTGCAGATGAAATATGCTCAGGGCACTAGAAATACTTTTGTCTTATTTCATCAACTTCACAGACTACTGGGAGTCTTTCATTCCTGCCTGTGGACAGGTATCCAGTTCAGTCCTAGTGAGAATAGTTACTAATAAAAATGGCACCTCCCCACCTTATTTTTTTTTAAAAAAAAAAAAAAATTATTTAAATGAAATCTCATTTCTGCATTCTGGAACTGTGCTTCAATCAGTGGGTCAGGCATGCAATGCATTTTGTGGGCAGAAGCCTGCGTGCTGCCTCTCAGTTCTGTTATCAGTATTCTACATTCACAAGCTCTGCAGTTCTCATTACTCAAGAGACGTACATGCAATCTGCAGCTCTACTATCAGCATATAATTGTGAATAAATTTGCAGTACTGAACTAATCTATAATCCGAAGAGAAGGATTTAAGACTACATACATCATAATACTTCTCAGCTAGCTATAATACGGAAGGTATTATAATACTGAAACACTCTGTATAAATTTTCTGTAGAGTTAATAAACATCTCCAGGCCAGCATTATAAATCTTTGATTTAAACTCCCTTTCATCATCAGGATCATCTCAGATTCAGGTTATTTTCCCAATATTTTAACACATGCCTAATTATACAGTGCACTCTACACCAGCAGGCACTCTTAAAATACTTTAAGAATATTTTCCTGTAAGATTTTGTATATGTCATAGTATTAACAAAGCTAATCTTCCAACACAGAAGAATGAAAAAAAAGTGTGTATATATACACACTTCAGGAACAAAAGACTTAAAACACTACCAAGAACAAATTTCTAGAAAGTGTAAGTAATATTTGATTTTTAAGAAAATAGCTCTCCAAAAATGAAAATAAAATTGTTGGTTTTATTCTTAACTCCAAGGAAATTTAAAAAACATGCAATAATCTGTGTTTCTGAATAGCGAATATTGGATTTCCAAATCTCCAAAGCCTAGTTCTGCCAGGGAAAGAGGAAGAGCAGGGTAGCAAGGAGAAATCCGGACAAAATTTTTAGTTGGTTAGGGAACACAAACAGCTCTATCACAATAAACAAGTGTGCCTAAAGAGGTTTAAAAACTACCAAGTCTTGCCTGGTATGTGGGGTGTGCTTAGCTGTTACAGTTCTTCACATAAAGTTCATTTGATTTCTTAGCAGGAAATAATTTCTGGAAAGGTTTCACATCTTCCCTGTACTCTTTTCCTCCTACCATACTCTTTCCCATTAACTTTTTAGAGCTGAAAAATATAGCACTGCTGACTGTAAGCAGTGATGCAGTAAAACTGCTACAGCTTTCCCAAGAGAACCCGTGCTAGCCCCTGACATTTATCCATAAATGCGCATCTGTTCCACTGTAGGACTATTTTGATTCTGCCCCTTAGGAATAACCTTTTAAAAGAAGAGGGCAGAACTCCTCCCTGGCACTTCCGTATCAAGAAAATTTCAAGCAATTATTCTGGCGGCAGCCTTTGACTTGATCAACAGGATCTACAAGCTGGCACACAGGATCTGCCTCAGCAGCTCCGTATAGTCCTGTAAGGCTTTCCTGCACCAGAAACCTGGCTGCAAAAGCTAAGTGCTATTACACTTTGTTTTTTCCCTCTGTGGATTTTAAAGAGTCTGCATTGGCTTCATGGAAAAATCTTTTCTCTTTGTGCTTCAGCTCATGGCCAACAGGGCTAAAAGCATGGCTACTATCGCTTATGGGTAACCGGCCTTTTAAGAAGGTCAGGTTGAAAAAGAATGTAATAGGAACACTCTGTTTAAAAGCTACTGTACTTGAGTTCTGCACAGCAATCCTGATGTACAGATCCCTCCTCTCCCTTGTGCCTTGTCCCATCTTACTCATGTGCAGGTTCATCAGCATATGGTTGTTATATTAAAGACTCATCATAGCTGACAAGCTGTAGCTCCAAGTTCCAATTAAGTACTGTCTACTAGCACAACACTTCCCAGACCTTTCTGCAAGGGTGAGCTCCCCACCCTTTACTTTTTGTGTCTCCTTTGTCCTCATAAAAAGAAAAAAAAGGGGGGCCTGTTAATTATCTTCACAGCTTTTCTTGGCATATCTCTGTCTCCCTGTCATTTCATGTTAAGCAATGAAAATGTCTGCCTTCCCTCAGCCCAGAACAACAGCTGAACCATCACTGAGCCACTGCTTTTTCCAAAGTGGAACATTCATGTTCTCTCTCATGCTGACGCTCATGTTTGGGAGTGGTTCCCCATAAATATCTGTCAAGTTAATTCACTGCCCTCTTTCTACTCCAAGCCTTACTTCTCCTGGATGCTTACAAAGCAAGTTAACAAGGAGCTCAGAAGCCTGGTGACAATGCAGATAACCATTTAATAAGAACTAAAAGCAGCTGATGCAGAGAAGAGGTGTAAAGCAACAGTCTTCCTCCATTGAATTAATCTAGTAATACTTCTTAATTGAGATCCATATTTAGGCCTAAATACACTTTCCTGCTTTGTTTCAGGATCCTTCAGTAGAAGAGATTTAGTGAAAATCCTCAAACATCAAACATATGTAGGGGATAAAAAACTCTGAACAAATCTCAGACCTACTAACTTTTATGACATTTCTCAAAGATCATTATTCATGTGTCCTAATATATAAGGGTCCAGAGGCAAATAATTTTATGTTCAATTGATATTAGGTAAATTGTCCCTTGACCTAGATATTGCCAGCTTTTTGCCCAAGTTCTCAATTGCTACAACTAGAAAAGCCTCATATAATTAGTTACTGACTATACAGGGAAGATTTGCATAAACTTTCTCAGCAATAGATGGATGAATGCATTTTTTTTAATTGTTAGTTTAGTTTCTTACTAGCTTCCCCACCTTGGGTTGCAAGGTCTCAGTCATGCACACAGCCTGACAAAAAGCTTAGCATGGTACAACATGCCCAATTTGGCTTAAAAAAACGTTGCCTCAGTTTCCTGCTATTCATGCTGGATATCTCATGTTTCTCAGGGGTTTACCACCAAGCTCAAATTTCTCTCTTGGCTTAGCTTTACTTTTCAAACAGAGAAACTGAAGTCACACTACCAAATCAAAATAATTTCTCCCAGCCCAGTCCCAGAGGCGTCTCTCCTTTTCTCCTCCGAAGGGAAGGTAAGAACTTCTTCTTAAGGTTTGCTACCTAGGCCGGGCTCCTTTATGCCTTTCTCTTTCTCTTATGCACCTCCACAGGGATCACCTGAGTTTTTTATAGCTCAGCCTGGGCAGCAAAGAGGCCTGCTCATAATTCTTCTGGCCCTGGAGGGGAAGACAACTTCCAACAGAGATGCAGCATCATTTCAGATGACTGGTGTTACACCTTCTGCCAACACTAGAACACAACAATTAAGGTCAGAATAAGACGATGGATGATTCAAATGCCAGGGAAAGAAAATAAAACTTGCAAGTTCTAGCCAGTTTGAATCTCTTCCTTCAAGACTTGTTATGCTGTCAGCATAAAGATCACAAAAATAAAGTAAGAATCCCCAGCAGGTAAAGGTTTTGGGTAGCCAGAAGGCTATGAGACCCATCCTTCTTCTCACTTCGACTTCCATCATGGATTCTTCTCCTTCTATACACCACTGCAAGCAGACAAATAACAGACTGTCTTCACAAGGGGTAGCATTTTTCTTCTGTCAGAGAATAACCCTTAGAAGTGCTCCACTTTTGTGCTGACTTCCGTGGAAGTCGAACCAGAACCTTTGAAGTTATTTTCCCTGTAACACTGCAGCTCTCCATGGATGACAGCCTTCCATACATTTCTACAAATTATTTCCTCCTTATTGGGTCTCATTGTTTTCTTTTTTCTGCTCAAGAGCTGCATTTCATTTTAGAGTCAAGTTTGATTATGAATGACATAAAGTAATTTAGTCTTTCACAAAATCACAGAAGAATATAAGCCCAAGAAGCAGAATGAGATCAAAAATGCACATCAAGGGCAGGCTGAGTTTTTCAGTATGTAAGGGCCAAGTGATTTATATTTTACCACACTAAGTATACCATAAGCATACCATAAGCATACCATAATCACATAGAGGTTGTTTTCTGTTTTCTGTTTTCTGTTTTAATTCTTTTTTTTTTTCCTGTTCTAATCATTAAGGTGACAGCAGAACTCAGTGTTTGACACCAGCTTCACAGAGACTGTTTTTGCATTACTTAATTACTTCAGTGCTGCTAAAAGAGTTTCTGATATTTTCTGAAGTGACATGATTTTGAATTCCTCTGGCATTTAAGGTAGAAAAATAATAGATGTGAATTGCACAGAATTCACTTAACTATTGCTGCAACCTCACCCTGTCATGGCAGAGTACCAGGAAGCCTGTTTCACAGAGTCCATCAGTCAGCAAAAAGTCCAAGAGAACAAGGAACTGCACAGCAGAATTGTTTCCAGAGGCTGAAAGCCTTTTCAGGTGACACCACCTACTCTCACAGTCTCTATTATTGAAATGATCTTGGTGTTTATAGTTTGTTTTTTCACTTACAGGTTCACACGACCCATTTTGCTCAGTTGGTAAGGAATGTAAGTTAATGTTAATAAAGCCATAATGTGCTGAACTGTAAATTGTAAATAAATAGTAACATGCAAATGACAGAATCAACACAGAATCATGGAATTGTCAGAGTTGGAAGGGACATCTAGAGATCATCTAAGTCCAACTCCTTTGCTAAAGCAGGATTGCCCAGAGCACATTACTCAGGGCTGCATCCAGGTGGGGCTTGAAAGTCTCCAGAGAAGGGGACTCCACACCCTCCCTGGGAAGCCTGTTCCAGTGCTCTGTAACCCTCACCCTAAAGAAGTTTTTTGTCATAATTGAATAGAACTTTTTACGCTCCAGCCTGTGCTTATTGCCCCTAGTCCTGTCACTGGGAACCATTGCCTCTCATCCTGTCACTGGGACACAAGTCAAGCTTACGTTGCTTTCCACTGTTTTCAAGGGTTTCACACAAGTAAGGACATCATTCCCATCATACAAGATTTGTTTTCCTGCTTCACAGAAAACCTAAAGCCAAAGACATGTATGATGACTCCATTGGGCCCTAAGAAATGCTGTTTATCCGTAACTACAGGGGAAGTGGAGACTGATCACAGCGCAGGTGTTCCTACATGAAGCATTCAAGTCCAACCATGAGATGATGTAAAAGAGAATCAAAATTCTTCACCCTCACTGCCTTTGTGAGCTCATACTTGTTGGTGTTTCTTTGCGGAAAGCTTTATTGCTTGGGGTAGAGAGGAAAAGGGGAAGAGGAAGTAATAATCTACATCTGCAAAGTACTACAAACATTTGAACAAAAGTGATAGGGAAAAAATGGTAAATTAGATAATAAATAACTTAATCTGTCATTTGTAATCTTGTAATAATTCTTCTTCTTCTGTTCCCCTGTAAAATTTTGAGACTTCAAAGAAAATCTTCTCTTGCCAAACCAAATGTTCATAAGAAGCAGAATCTTGTGTATTAAAGAAAACACAAACACAAAACACTGGCTATGTTAATTATTCATAATAGTGTACCTAAAATACTTACAATTTTATCTCAATATGTTTGGTTTGTTTTCTTCCTGGAGGTTTCCTACCTCTGCACTGGTGTTCACAGACAAATTTGTGGAATGCCTTTCTTTCTCACATCTTTTAGAGATGGCTTTAAAGTATGAACTGCTGCCTAAATTTGCATTATTTGTCAGAGCAAGTTTAGTCAAGAGAAAGCTCAAAAAATGAAAGCTGACTCATTCCTAAATAGATGTTAGGGTTTTTTTTTGTCTTCCTTTGTTAGAAATTAAAAAGACTATCAACTTTATTACTTGTTACTCCCTAAAAAGTTGTCTCTTGAATTTTACAATGGGAATTTTCCTTCAGCGTTTTAAAACCATTAATGAACTGTAGGTTCAGTAAATCCTCACCTTTCTTTAACCTAAGCAATGCTGGTTTTCTCTTGTTTATATAAACTTTCAAAATACTTTAATAAAAAGGTAAGTTATATCTTCTGAGGTCAGCATAGACTTGCTATACATTCAACAGAATTTCAGAATTTGACATACATACATCAAAATCCTAAAGCTTTTCAGCTTCGGCTCTTGCAGGCAGGGTATTTTCTCACTCTGTGCAAGTAATGCACACTTGTCTGATGGTGATGTTGGCTTAGGAATCATGCTATTTTTGTTTAAAAGGAGATTCGCTTTTTTTGTGTGTGTTTTTCAAGTTTAATGAAGCACCTTCCTGTAAGTAAATGTTGCTGTAAGGAAATGTTAATGCATAAACTACTCTTGAGTTTATTTCAAAGGGTGGAAAAACACGTCCCTTACTTGAACTGTCAAACATAGGCTAAGACACATAATTTGAAACTTGACTTCTTTATACATTTTAGTAGGTTTTTTATCATTGTGTACTAATTTTTAATGTTTATATTTCTGTTTAAGCGAAGTCATTGTTCTGAAACTTTATAAAAAAGTAAAATATGAAAAACATACTTGTTTTCTACAGATATTCAAAACATTTTGGCTGGAATACTCAGCAAATTTTTGTTATGTCCAGAATTAATCTCTCACAGACTACCTTTTTAATAACAAAACTAGTTTTATGGAAAAGCAGCACCTGTGTCCTGGGTAGGGCTCCACCCAGCTCTGGCTCCCCTTTAGGTTCTTCCCTAAGGATACTTCCATTTAAGATGAGAAAAAAGCAACAACACCTCCCATAAGACAAAAATAAATCACACCTCGTTCCATAAACCACATTCACCCTTTTTCTGTGATATTAGGTTTCTCTGGGAACTACTCAACAACATGAGAAATGAAAGCTGAGAATGAGTCAAGCTTAGAAGACTGCGGGGAACTAATTTTTTTGGCAAGAGAGAGTGGAAAAAGAAACACTAAGAGCTGTGGGGCAAGCTGAATGAATCAAGTAATACAGTCTACAAATGAGACAAATGATTGAAAACTCTGACCCTAATTGACAGTCGTGGGAGATACAGACTAGGATTAGCTGTTGCTCTGAAACAGTCCTTCATAAGCTTTCTCTTTTTTTTCCATGTTAAAGCAAATAAGTCAAGTTAACTTGCACCTAAGATGGTTATATGGAGGAAATATCTCTAGATATACCAAGCCCAAGAAGAAGGTGATCATCTGTGGTCGCTGGAATGATTAGTGAGTGCTGAGTACTTCTGCAGACCTCGTTTAATAAGATTTTTCTCCACAAAGTACTTTTCACCTAAAAAATGTAACTCTCCTTTATTCATCTGACAGTGACATGACACAGAATTTTTTCTGCCTTTCGCTCAGCCATGCTTGGTTTAATGGCACGTATATAGTGGGGGTGTTTTACCCATCACTCAACAGTGCCCAGTTCAACAGCACACAGCCACATTGCCAACAACAGCATAACAAGTTATTGCTTCATCCCACTGAAATGAACAGGTGATTTTATAATATGCAAAACACTTCCATCTAATTCAGGATTTTGATAGAAAACGTTTGTTAAACCCACCTACTCAAGACTCTAAGATCTTTAAGACAAGACAGAATTCTGCTTTGCATTTTTTTCACAATCTGGCATTTATACTAGCATTGTTTTTATGTTCTGAAGAAGTGTGATAAATGCTAATTAAGCAAACTGCTTCCTGCCCTACAGTATGTGGTTCTTTGGCCATCTCCTACTCTAATACTAGACCTTTCTAATCCCACCACATCTCATCAAGTCTTTAGACGTAAGTCATTCCAGCAATATATTCGAGTATTTGCATGTGCTATACTATACTGTACTTTTATTCTACTGTATTTTATCAAAAATTCAAGTTTCCAAAGCCTAAACTTCAAAGCCACATTTCTGTCTCATTCAGAGAACAAGGACATTTACATATTTATCAGGGAGCTGTTGAACTCTTTTGTACTTTCAAATCTACTCAAGAGTAACATAATTCATGAAATCCTGACTTCTCCCACGTATGCTGGCACGCTCCCCAGAGTCGGAGTTTTGAGATTCCATAGTTACGTTATGCTCCATATGGTACAGATTTTTCATCTCTCCTGGTGCCATTTGTTGTTTTCAGGCCCCTTATCAGGTTGAGCACATTCATTGTAAAACCACAATACACACCGCTTCAACAGTTTTGACTACAACTGCTTCATACACGTACTCTCACTTGATATATCTGTGGAGGGATACTGTTCTCTCGGGTCTGCCCAGATGAAGAACAGCATTCAACAAGGAGAATTTAAAAAGAGATCCAACAGATTTGGGGTTTGGGTAGTACATGCAAACTCTACAGCACTGTAAAACCACAAATCTAGGCAAGGAATGAAAACACTACCAAAGTGAAGCAAGGTCTTGAAAAAATGCTAGTGCGTTCTCTCTCTGCGCACAGGTTGATGCAAAAGGATAGATTTGAACTCTCTTCAGATCTGGCTTTCACTGTTTTATCTCTACTAATCAGAATCATCTGTGTTGGAAGGGACTTCTAAGATCATTGAGTCAACTTGACACTGAAAAAAATCATCACTAAACCATGTCCCTCAGCTCTGCATCTACCAATCTTTTTAAGTAACTCAAGGAATGGTGATTTCACCACTTCCCTGGGCAGCCTGTTCCAATGCTTGATAACCCTTTCAGTGAAGGTGGTTTTCTTAATATCCAATCTAAACCTCCCCTGGCACTACCTGAGGACATTTCCTCTTGCCCTATCACTTGTTATTGGGAGAAAAGACCAACCCCCACCTTGTTACACCCTCCTTTCAAGTAGTTATAGAGAGCAATGAGGACTCCCCTTAGCTTCCTTTTCTCCCAGTTCCCTCAGCCACTTCTCATAAGAGTCATTCTCCAGAGCCCTCACTGGCTTCATTACCTTTCTCTGGCAATGTCTTGAAGTGAGGGGACCAAAACTGAACATTAACAGGAACGTTTTCTGAGCTGCGACAGACAGGTATGCCTACTTTTTTTCTTCAATGTGCTTCTTATCCTACTTATGTGTTATCTGTTGGGAGAGTCTTTCCCAGCATTTTGGGAACATCATGACCTTGCCTATTCTGTCTCATACAGAAAAGTTAGGCAACATATATCCTCTTTTACTTAGCTACATACAATTAAAGCAAATAAATGTCACAGAAAATAGTCTGATATGTAGCTGAAAAGTAGTATGGGAGAAAACTAAACATCCAAAATTTTTCATTAAAACACAGATGCATGTTCTTTGGAGGAGGAGAATACTGCTTCTGGGGAGTGAAAGGTTTCACTTCAATTGAAAAAAATCTTTCTTTGTCGTACTGTGTCACTCCAGGCTAGCACTAGCTTTCTCATCAACAAGACCCTGAGAGCTTTCTGAACTCCCAGGACTACACAATCAAAAGTGAAAAAATATCAGATCAAGGAAAGGAAAGCTCCTACTAAGTGACAAAAGTAACTAGACATAAGGTGTGGGGAAGAATAGGAGTAAGGGTAAAACACTATCAGGAATTCAAAGAAGAGCAAAACTTATTTAAGAGACAGGCTACTTAAAAAACTTTGACTTGAGAATCACTGAAGCTTTCACAATGCAATTATCTACAAAAACTGAGGAAATTAAGTCATGTTTAGATATAACTCTGACAGAAGTAGACAGTCACGTTCTGTACAAAGACTTAGGGAACAAAACCCTGATTTTACTGATGCTATGGAAACCAACAGGCTTTCACCTCATAGTGCTAGCAATTAAAACAAAAGAAAACTACTGATGACTTCAGTTCCTCTCTAAAGGATGACACCTCTCATGCCTTTCTGCTGATAATTCAGTATTATGAAAACCCCAATGGGTGTCTTGAGGCTACGTGGAAACTCCTTGGTTAAATCAGTTTGTAGCTCCAAGTCTTTGTGTTGAAAAACTACTGTGTGCCTAAATGGGTTTATTTGGACAGATCGCAGGATGACTACAGCATTGCTTTATGAAGCACTTAGGGGAATTTGAGACTCCTTGAGTATCAAAGGTGCTGGAATAAGCCCAATTTCTAAGCGATTGTCTAGGTACTGTTCTTTTCCATTTGACTGTCACATTCACAGCTATGAAATGAGTATATTATTCTCAATTTGTGATTAAACTGTTTAGCATGTTGTTGACAGATAGTCCAACAATTCCTTGGGTTATATAAATTTACTGAGAAACATATATGGTTAATAATTTAGATTAAAACTCTGGAATGTTTACATCCATTAGAAGATTCTGATAATCTTTTCTTTCCAAGTCTTATTCAGTCCCGCATCAAAGGTAATGCAACAGTAAAACTCTTAATTTACCCCCTTATTCAAAACCATGATCTTCAGGGCATGTAATCTGGAAGAAAAAGCTAAACTATTAATGAGAGAAAATGCCCTTAGGGCTTTCAAGTTCAAGCACAAATCCTAAAGGCAAATGACTGAGTATTCTTGCTCTTGCCATCATTGTGGTAATCCAGTGGCTAAGTACCCGGAGCTTAGTGTTACCTTCTATTTCAATACACATTAAAGTAAGCTTTTGAAACACTTTCTTATTTTGAATAACACTTAAGACTTTTCATTCGGGGCCCATGAGGCCCAGCTATAGATTTCACTGAGAAGAAAAGAAGGATAAATAACATAAAATGCAATTCCTCCTCCTTTGTTTTTCACAGACACACATCGAAATCTCATCATTTTTTCCAACTTTATACTGACCCTATGTTATTGCAACATTTCATTTCAGTGTCCATTTTGCTTCTTATTCTTAGTAAAGCTGACTGGCTATGACCCTGAGCAATCTGACAGAACTTCAAAGCTGTCTGTCTCCGAGAGGAGCTTGGAGCCTCCACAAATTCCTTCCAGACTGAATTGTTCTCTGCTCCTATGAAATACCAGTGTCACAAATAGAAAACAAGTTTTAAAAATCTGTTGCCAGCCTACAGAACAGTTCAGTCAGTAAAAACTTCCCTTCTAAATTTTATCTTAACAATTACATAATATTTTAACATTTTTCAGGGGTATGTCCCTATAAACATTCATTATCCAAGATTTGTACCTGTACATTCTGAAGTGCAGAGGTTTTCTTGACATGGTCTCTATGAAATTCAGATCAGACTGATGGATAAAGCTGTACCTTGAATTACTTTCACACAGTTCTTTGAAACTAAAAATAATTTTTGTCACATGAGTAATGCAAAGTTCCTCTACATTATAAGAATCTATTGTGCAAGTGCCCTTCTGGGAGGAAGAAGGGAAGAGGAATCTTTAACCAGGTATATGTTTGCCAAAGTTGGCTAAAAGCATTCCCTGGGCAATATTTTCCTGCCCTGCTAGAAATCAGTTGAGATAATATTCACTGTTCCTTTATTTAAGCCAACACTTGCAAAACATTTGGTAGTGTGCTGAATATAGTATGCACTTATTTATAAGTGCACACTTGGTGCAAGACTACCACTCCCAACCATATTCATATAATAGCATATAACATCAGATATTATTTTTTCTTGAAAATTCGAAGGAATTCTAAATTCCCACGTCCTACTTCAGGTATGTGTCATGGTAATGAATCATATTGAATCATACTAAAAAATTCTTAATAGTGATTTTCAAGTTTAGTACTATTATTGTAAAGGTGGCTATCAGTGATTCATTGGAATGGAATAGTGGTCTTGCAATTTATGTAAAAAAGAAAGTCCTTTCCTCCCCAGCTGTACAGATGCTGGTTCTGCCTTTCTGAAGGTGGCAGAAAGACAGGCTGGGGAACAAAGAGTATCTCAGTCAAGATTCACACTAAATTAAAGTTAGACTAGAAGGTGACCAATGTACACATTTTAAGAAGAAAAGCAAAAGCCAACAAAGACATTTTCACTTAATTTGAGACTGTCTATGGAAAGATCACAGCCCAAGATGTGGTTACACAGGTGCTGCTCACACAGACAAGCATTTTTAAGTAAAGCAATAAGTTTGATGAGTGGAATTTTCAGAAGAATCAAATTATTCCTATTGATGTCTGACAGAATTGCCACTTATTTCAAAAAAAGCAGTCAGCTTACAAGTAAACACTTTTGAAAATCCAATCTTTTATCCAAATGTCTAACATTTCAGATCTAATCTAATCAGCGACTTTAAGCAGTCGCTTTTCTGTCACTAAACACCTTTCTTTATTGATTCATTCTAGGAGCAGCCACTCTCAGAAATAAAGTTGAAATTCCTGTTATTTGCAGCATGAAAAAATTTGAATCTACTTCTACTGTGCTCCTGAAAAGTATTCCACATTCACTCCCCAGACATTAAACTAACAATGCAAAATGAAATCTGGAAGAAATAGTCCTTCAGAAAGGGAAAAAAAACTCTGTGTCTATACTTCAGCAATGTAAATAGATTTAAAATATTACTCATAAACTAGTCACAGAAAGATGACCATGTTCATGATGCTATGGCCTCCTAAACTAACTTTACTTTTCAACAGATTTGGATAAAGTCAGAAAAGGAAGCAACTTCAGTAGAAAGGAAAATTCTTAACATATGTACATACCCCTAGCAGTGAAACTTTCCCTCTCTGTTTTTGTCATGAACATGCATATTAACTGTTGCCATTTCAAGACTTTTTAATTCCCTTGTCCTAAATTCTCTCATGCCCTTCAGAGCCAAAAATTGTAGTGGGTTTTGAAGCAGGGCGCTGAACATTACACTGCTGATATCCTGAAATCCTCATGAGTAACATCCCTAAACTCCTGATGCATAACATCAGCAGCAGAGATTAAGCTCTAAGAATAAGGAAATGTAAACATATATTTTCTTGATTATTTCTTTTGTATTTTTATACAAAATAGGTGACATCCATTTTACCTGGCTTTTATGTTCAGTACATCTTCAATTAGGCTTGGCATGCTACATACCCTCTATATATACCATACAGAAAGAGAACCTTCTGCATTGCAATTCATCAACATGCAAATTGGTGCAAGTCAAAATGTTTCACATACATTTATCAGTTGCAATCAACCTTCATTTACTAGTTTCTTAGCCCTGGAATGCAATTTATGCTCTATAACGAGAGAGAAAATTGAAGTAAGAAAAGGCTTCAAAAAAGCAAGAAAGAGCGAGAATGAAATTAGAATAACCAGCAGGTCATTGATGAGTAACTCGTCTGTGCTGCAAAACCTGAACCAAACTACTGTTCTGGAACGGGCACCACTGGGGTTTACATTTCAAAGGAGTGCCTTAATCACCAGGCACACTATCTCTGATCTAATGAATATATAATTGCATATTCAAAGTGGAACAGGTCCAACAGGAGAAAGACACACCTCAGCAACGCTAGGCATTCATCACGGTCAAATCCCTGTTACACATCAGGCAGAGGAGACATGTCAATCCCATTTTCCCACACCCTGAATAAGTATTTTTATGACAATTGTGAATCTGTTTCCTTTCACTTTACATAGTTTCCCCAAGAAAACTTGTGACAGATATCAACTTTCTGCCAGTGTACAGAGGAAGTGAAAAAAAAATATATATACCTCAAAAAAGTTTGTAATATAACATTTGACATCCACTTCTCACCCTGCAATTAGTGATGTACAGCCAAGGGCAGAAAGAATTAGGAGATACTACAGCTGGTCCGTTGGCTCACTTTTCTGAAGGTTCCTACTGGAAATTCACTACAAGAGATAGTATGTATTATCTCAAAATATTTAACATGAAGAACCTGTATTATTTGCATTAATACACATTAAATATTTGTTTTTCTCTTTTCAGGTTTGTTAAGATCGTTTTCAAAACACAAGCACCACCATTTTAAGCATTAAATCTCCCCTTTCCCATGATATACATCAACTTCATCAAAAGTCAAACATATATTAATGCATATACCTTTTCTACAGTACACTGCCTTTATACTGTGTAAAATCCACAGACTCCATTCTGCATCAGAATTGTATTTTGCATACTTAAGTATAGTTGCATAAATTTATTGGGGACAATTGTATTTTCCAGCTGAAATAAGACTTCTCATTAAAATTCTAAAGCTAGAAAATAAATTACACATGGTCATTGCAATATAATCTTCTCATTAGCAAATGTATGTGAAAGGCAAAAATCCATCAAAGAAAAATTGGAAGTACCACATGGAATTACTTTTTAACTTATTATTAAGGTTTGTCATCATTGCCAAAGTTATCCAGGGAGAAAATCAGACAGATATTTTTTATTTGAGAAACTAGAGGGATACATATAAATGGTAGTCCAAAGAATCTCTCCACCAAACAGCACACTGAACACAGGGAGCTTGTGGGACACAGACTGTAATATAAGAACTGGCCAAAGTATCCTGGGGGTGCACACTCTTGTTGCATGCCAAAGCTGACTCTTTAGGAGGGATTAAGACTCTGAATAAAAGCAACTATCATGGAGTTAACCAACAGCTTTGAAACAGACAAACGAAATGGCTATTAATGGCTGGTCTTAAGGGAAAAGAACTAAAAGATATTTGTTTTCTCAATAATCAGATATGGTGGGATACATAAACAGGGAAAGAGGGGGCGGCTGTTCTGCATGTATCAATCCTTTTCAGTGGCCACCTCAGGTTTCTCTATACAGCAACATCACTGCTGTAACAATATCTGAAACGATTCACAGTTTTGGTGTACATCAAGTAGACATAAGGTTTTAATAAAGTAAAATAAAATCCTTAAGTTCTGGCAATTTTTTTTCCTGTTATGAGAAATTTGGAAATATGGGGCGATAGGGGTAAAGAGTAGGGAGAGAGAGGTGCAACATATCCTGACCCTTTATTATATTACTTGCAGGAAGTTTGGCAGCTTGTAACAACTCACAGAATCCTGATGCATACAAATCTCTCCCAGATCTTTCCTTCCTGCACTCACTTCCACGAGTAAGGATTTACAAGGTTTAAAAGCAGTCTCTCCTACAGAATGGAGATAATCCAAGAGGACAACAGCACACGATGATGGGCAAGTATTAGCCTGTCCCCTCCACCTATTCAAGATTTAGAAACATGCCGTGGGCTTTGCCTGTTCTGAATAACTACAACTATATGCATCAGTAGTAGTAGATGTCAATGCATTTAATGATTTAAGTATTTTAAAGCCACAGAAATATATAACCAGAAAAAGAAATTATTCAATAATTATGTAGTTATACAGACTAAATTTTAATTCTGATTAAGAATTCTGTTCAGTGACACAGAAACATTCTAGTTACTCAATGCCGAATTCATTTGCAAACATACTAGTATTCTCCAATGTGCATTACAATTAATTTAACAAGTGGCTACAACAAAGTTCTCTGTAGAATTCAAAATATTCTGTCAAAACAAATGTAAAAACAATAAGAGGATTTGGAATAATATAAAAGAAACTTCTAAAGCTTTTGAAAGTGAATTAAAAGTTAGGCAAGATTTCAACTTAAGCCTCAAGCAACTGTTAGATATGTGCCAGAAAGCTGCAACATGATACTGAGATTTTAGAGATAAAACTTTACACGTAAATCAACATCGCACTAGACATATTAAATGCTTGAGCACTCGGGTAAAAAATATTTGACTTGACCCTTTCTAACAAGCCTGATTTTACAAATGCCCCGTCTTTAAGTCTACACCACCATCACATGTGCCAACCCCAAAGACATTTTCTCCCAAAGTGCTCAGTATTCGTTTTGAGACAAGATGCTTCCAGAAGCTTGTTTCATTAAGATCCAGATGTTTCTGCAATACAAATTTTTAATTACTTTTTAAAAGTTACTTTCCAGTCAAATTGAACCATAACGAACAGAAAGAACTTCAGTAAAACTGGGCGAATACAAGCAACCGACCAACTCACTCACTCACTCACTCACTCACTCACTCACTTCACTAAGAAAGGCCTTTGTAAAACTGACATGACTTACGAGAAGGAATTAATCTTTTCCTACTCTCATCTTGGCTACCCACAATTATCTGTAATTGTTAGGAATTTTTTTTAAACTGCCAGCACAAAGATGAAAATCATTATGATAGTTAACAAAAAATATCTTCCTTTCAACAAAGGCATGGCACCGAGCAAGTCACAAGGCAGACTGCTTCACTGGGAGCATGTAGACAACACAGCCAGGAAAGCAAGAAAATTTCAAATCTAAGTTTGTTCCGTGTTATCTGTGAATGCATATTTTTGCGTGAGTCATCCACAGAGAGTGAACCCACAGCACAGACAGAACAAGTGCTACGAATACCAAATTTCAGCGTACAGTGTTTATCCACCATCTGTTGTTCAAGACTCCCATAACTATATTTCATAAGTTTTCAAATTTAAACTTAGTGTGTCAACTTATAAAAAGGGACATTTGGTTGCATTTGATTTAACTGCAAACTTCTCCAAACAAGGCATTGAATTAAAAGGGGGAATATTTTTTTTGGGTGAATAAAACTGAAAGGGAAGAATATGAGCACATGGAAGTATGATTAGACTCCTAATTATCTCAAAGAGTTATACACCAGTGAACATATTAGATTTCCTGCAGATTTTATATCAAGCTCAGTCACTACAAATAGATAAAAAAGTAGCCCTCGTTCTCAGCTTTGCCCAGTAAAAAAAAATTAAATTCAGCTCTGTTTAAAGTGGTTACAAAACATTGCCTTTTGAAAAGTAAGAAATTAATTTAAACTGGTGAGCTGTACTTGTTCAGCGTTAATGCGATATTTCCCTTGCCCACTGGCTGAAGATCCAGTGAGCCAGCTTTTCAAAGGAGACAGTCTGAAATGTATAAGCTCATGAGAAGGCTTAAACATTAACGGACAGTGTTTCCTAGTGGAAAAGTGGCCAGGGAATACTGTACTGCAGAGAGCAACTGAGCAGTATTTTTAGAGATATAACACCTTCCACAGCTGTGGCTGAATCTTCAGTGAAGCTACTTAAAGGTATTCCAATTTCAGGAACGAGTCTTGTACTTATTTACTGCACATGTACTTCTTCTGGCAAGAATAATCATATTGATTTTCCACAGGTAAAAATATTCTGGATCAGGCTCCTACACCGAATATCACCTGTCACATACATGGCATCCTACTGTACTATCTCAGCAGGACAAATTCAATATTAGTTAGTATTGATCAGTAGTTTACAGTTAGTCTTCAGCTCTGTTTCCTTTTCCTTAATAAGGTCTGCACAAACCTCTCACCTTATCCCCAGTGACTAGAAAGAGTACTGTGTTGACTTAATCAGTCCATTCATCCTCAGCATGCCTGCAACTATTTTATTTTGTTTATAGCAGAATAACTGATACCTACTTAATAGTTCTAACACTAAAAATTCAAAGATTAGTTCATCTGAGCTTGCTTCTATTATGTGTGTTTTCAGAACACTTTCACAGATTATTTTCCTGCCTTTTTTCCCTGTAGTGGATGTCTTTATTTTTTTCATTTTATTTAGAAGCTAAAATTCCATTTTGCTTTTAATTCCGTCAGCTCTTTTTCAATATCTGAAGTCTTATAGCAATCTTATCTGACAACCTATAGCAGTAATTTAGCATATCAGATTTTACTTTTTTACTTTGTTCTTCAAGTTATACCTAGAGAGATGCCTTTTTCATGAGGGTTTTTTTTTGCCTTAGCATTGGTGCAGTTACCATGCAGTTAACACATACGTTCTTGAGGAAGAACAAATCAGTCTTCTGACTGAGTAACCCAAGAAAATGGAATGATGATTTTCCTCTGAAGGTTTAGAAAACTCATAATGACTATAATAAAAGTATAAGGCTGTCTTTCTTCCAGGTGGTGCAACTGACACCAGAATGCATCACGTGCACTTATGACTGTTCAACGAGAGCTTACCTTTTCAGAAAGCTTTCCTCTTCACTCAGGGTGAGCAGCTTTCAGAGGCCACCCAATGGACTCACCCTGGTGGAGGGCAGCTGATGAGAAATATATCACCACATTCTCTGGCTCTCTCCTCCCAGGAGTGCTACTTTTCCTATTATAGGATAAGTTTCCCTTATTCAAAATACTGGTTCCACAGCTCAAAAGCAGGTTGTGAGACCTATTCCTACAATTTATGTGTTCTGTGATAGAGAAGCCAAGAGGAGTGCTAGAGGTAGAAGATGGTTGCCTTTGCCTTGACTAAAAGGATGATGATGTGGGAGCAGTGCCCCAGGCCCACATCCAGCAGTACAGTGAAAATAGGATGATGAATAGCTCCCAACAAGGTACAAATATTGTTCATATCCCATTGAGAGGCCACCAACAGCAGTGCAGACCTAATGCAACCTTGGCCATTGCTAAAGTAAACCTAGGTATTAGCCATCTTTCTGCAAAGTAAATGAATTTGTTCCATATGCCCTTGTAACACTTCTCTAGCCCCTGTTTAGTCTTGCTCTTTTCTTAACCTCTGCAGTATCACTATTTCAATTCTATGACCTCATGTTTCTTTCTTCTTATTTCCTTTAAACAAACAAACCAAACATTTTTCAGCTTTCTTGAGTATTTTTCAGCTTTCATTACCATATTTTCCTTTTCTTTCTCTAGGAAGTCCTGTGATTACTCTTTTTTGGGTTCCTTATTTTGCCCGATATTGACTTTAATGTATTCAAGCTTCCTTGTAATGTCAGAATAATGTAAGTAACTGCATCCCCTCCACAATTAAATCAAACACAAATCTAAGGGAACCTAACACCAGGTGTAGTTCATCAGCACTTGAAATGCTGCTAAGTAAACTAGAATCTCAGAAAAAAACTACATTTTAGAGTCTTAGATTTAATAAATATTCAAAGAAAATTTCTGTGGGTTATTTTTTTTTTCACTTTGGATATTTACTGGTTACACTGCCTTATACAAACATACACTTAAAACCATATCCATAAAATTCCTCAAGAGAGAAGTCTTAATCTTTCCTGCAAAGGGAATCTTTTCACCAAAGTAGGTCATGTGCTGAATATCAGATGTTGCACAAGGCTGAACTGATTAGATGAAGTAAAGAGGAACAAAGAGGACATTTATGAACACACAGGCACACTAGGAGAGAAGCAAAATTGTAAGAACCTTGAGGAAGTCTTTGGGAAGATGGAGGTAACAGCAGCTGGGCACAAGTGGTGTTCCTCAGGGCTCAGTATTGGGACTATTTCTGTTTAAAGTCTTTATTGATGATCTCGACAAGGACATAGAGTGTAACATCAGTAAGTTTGCAGATGACACTAAGCTAGGTGGGAGTGTTGATCTGCAGGAGGGCGGGGAAGCTCTACAGAGGGACTTGGATAGATTGGATCGATGGGCCAATGTCAATGGGATGAGCTTCAACAAGGCTGAGTACCAGGTCCTGCACTTTGACCACAACAACCCCATGCATCACAACAGGCTTGGGCAAATGTGGCTGGAGAGCTGCCTGGCAGAAAAGGACCTGATGGTTCTAACTGACAAGCAGCTGAATACGAGCCAGCAGTGTGCCCAGGTGGCCAAGAAAGCCAATGGCACCCTGGCTTGTATTAGAAATAGTGTGACCAGCAGAAGTAAGGTGGTGATTGTCCCCCTGTACTCAGCACTGGTGAGGCCACACCTTGAGTACTGTGTCCAGTATGGGGTACCTCAACACAAGAGAGACGTCAAGGTGCTGGAGTGAGTGCAGAATGAAGCTAGTGAACAGCCTGGAAAATAAATCTTATGAAGAGTGATTGAAGGAGCTGGATCGAGGAGGAGGAGGCTGAGAGGAGACCTCATCACTCTCTACAAATGTAGAGAGGTTGGTGCTGGTCTCTTCTCACAGGTAGTTAGCGACAGAACAAGAGGGAATGGCTTCAAGCTGCAACAGGGTAGGTTTAGGCTGAACATTAAGAGTGAATTTTTCACAGAAAGAGTGATCAGACATTGGACTAGGCTGCCCAGGGAGGTGGTTGAGTCGCCATCCCTGAATGTGTTTCAGAGTCGTTGAAATGTGGCATTGGGGGATATGGTGTAGGAAAGAACTTTGTAGAATAGGGCTGATGGTTGAACTCAATGATCCCAAGGGTCTCTTCCAACCTGAATGATTCCATGATATTGATAAGCATGGAAAGGCACAGGGTCCCTTATTGCCTAAATTCAGGTTCTTGGATCCATCCATAATGTCAATCTGTAGATCCTGCTTTCCTTTGGTTTGTAGCATCACTGCATGAAATGGGTCTTTGGGCAAAAAAGGAAAGGATCTGGGATGCAACGAGACATAAACTAATTTAAATGAAGCTTTTTCTGTTAAGTTTTGTGCAGACCCAGATCCCAAACAATCTAAAAGTTTACAATCTAAGTGTAAGAAGCAGCACTAGATATCAGTGGCACAAACAGATGGGCAAACACAAGGAACTAGGGAGATGAGCTGTTCACCAAGTGATGCCAAATGGGAAGTTGGACAAGCAAAATGATATGGTTCCGTTTTGGTAAAAGTGGTTTAAAAAGCTGTCAGTAGCTTCCAAGATAATCAAATTGTTATTAATACTTAACACCACGTTTTAGATACTTTCTTCACAAAAATATCTCATGATGGATGTCATACCTAAGAATCATAGAATCATCAAATCGTCTAGGTTGGAAGGGACCTTTAAGATCATCAGTTCCAACCATCAACCTTGCACTGCCAAAACCACCACTAAACCATGTCCCTCAGCATCATGTCTGCCTCCAGGTTTGGCAATTCCAGTGCTTGATAACCCTTTCAGTGAAGACATTTTCCCTAATATCCAATCTAAACCTCCCCTGGCACAACTTGAGGCCATTTCCTCTTAGCCTGTTGTCTGTTACTTGGGACTGAAATGTCCACCTCACTCCACCCTCCTTTCAGGTAGATGTAAGAGAGTGATAAGCTCTTCCTTCAGCCTCCTTTTCTCCAGGCTGAACGACCCCAGCTCTCTCAGCCTCTCCGCATAAGACTTATTCTTCAGACCCTTCACCAGCTTCGTTGCCCTTCTCCGGACCCACTCCAGCACCTCATTGTCTTTCTTGTAGTGAGGGTCCTTGCATGAAAACATCCAGAATTACTCACCCTGCATAAATCAACAAATGTGGGTTTTAATTCTGCTTCCTGTCCTCCCCACTATCTCTTCCAGCCTTGCCTCGTGCGCAGGGAGCACTCTGGGCTCTGACACTACTGTGTCCCCACAGTGGGGCGTTGCTCTCAGCTGTGTGCTAAAACTACATAACTACATTAACAGAGCTATAAGGATGTGTTCAAGCAAGGGAGCTCCAAACTGGACATTTTGCAGTATCTGAATTCTTAAATAAATCATGTTTCTGTCCATCCAGTGAAAGCAATTGAATGAGGAAGCATGTCCTTTTGATGATCTTCTCCTCTATACTTTGCAAGGGACATTTGTCTCCATTATTTGATAAAGCTACTTCAGGGATAAATTTCCCTCAAGTCCATTAATAACCATTTAGAAAAATAACATCAACTGAAAAGCCCAAATCTACTACCTACATGCCACGAGAAAACTAAATCAGCGCTATCGTATATTTTCCAAATAACAAGGCAAGAATCAGAACAACAGTGAAACAATAGTGAAATACTGCAAAATTAAGGTCACCACCTCATCAGGAAACCTTGTCATCTGTATTTAAATTAAACCAGTTTTAAGAGAGTTCCTGGACTTCTTTATTTCAGATGCCTGCATTGTGCTAACTCCAGGAACACTAGTCACAAAGCAGAACTTGATTATCCTAGCACTTTACAAACACAGAACAAAATGACCCTTCCAAAGTGCCAAGAGTAGTATAATATAACTTTGGGAAACACGTATGGCTGCAGTCGGATACACCTACGCTGCCTTCCAGCACAGTCCTGAGCTGGTGGGGGTGTGTTAACCACAACATTCAGAAACAGTCCTCATGCTCGCTCCTCTCCTTACTTCAACACTAGGGGTAAATTGCTCAGTTGTGCTGTATGGGCAAGGGCAGCTGAAGTTATAAATGCAGAATCCAGCCACCTCCTCAGGTGACAGAGAGCCTGACTGTGGTTCCACATCGCCTGAGGAGGAATTTGCAGGATGCTTTAATGCATCTGGAGCAGGTGTAGATTCAAAATCACAGTGTAGCCCTGGAGCACCAATTTACTGTATGACACATTCTGCATGCAAATGAAGATTTGATCTATCCTGTTTATCTGTTTGGATAGGTCTTAAAACCAGGAATCTTACAGTGTTGTCAACAAGCACATTCCTCAGAATCACAGGAAAAGAGGTCTCAGGTTTGAGCTGAGCCCTGGGGCTGCTGCAGACAGCTGTAGAAAATGAACCTTTTCATAAGTTGGCCAAGGTCTGCTTCAACAATTATTCTTACTGGATGGCTGTACCAAGTCAGTATTAGGAGGAACACTTAATGGCTTTGAAGGTTAGTAACTTTATTCAGTTTTCAGCCTAAATTTATACATGGCCAATTCAGTCTCATTTGTTATTCTATCACCAATTTGCTTTGATCTACCTAATTATTTTCCCTGAATTTTACCCTCAAATATGCTTACAGATGGCAAACATCTCTCCTCTCAGCCTTTGCTTTTTTAGTCTTAATGGGATAAGTTTTTAGACTCTTCTCAGAAGCCAGCCTATTACCTACACAATTTGAGTAGCCATTTCCTGAACTTATCTTCATTTAAGTTTATTGTCTTTAACACAGGAAACCAGACACAGATGCAATATTCCAATATACCTAATGATACTTTGGCACATAGCTTTAATATTTCTTCATATCCACAGGAAATACCTCTTTTGATATTGCTAGGTCTGCACATCTTTCAGTTTGTCTTTTTATACAACTACTTAACATTAATTTACTTATAGAAAACTACTTCATGTAAAACTTTTTTACCTCTGTCAGTTAATGAGCTTTAGTTATACAGCATAAATTCTTGTTCTTAGTTACAAGGTACTTAACATACCACTTGGTATGATTAAATATAATTACCTTTATTTTACATCAGTTCTTGAGATTACCCACTGATCTCTTTAGAGATATATCTTCCCCATACTCAACACTTTTTCCCCATGCTGTGGCATCAGATAGTTTCACAGACATACTCTGTATGTCAAGTAGAAACATTTTGCGCTCAGGTCATTACTAAACAGGATGCATCTCAAGAACTATGCTAGAAGACTCAGCTCATAATCACCCAATGCACCAGTTACCTCTTCAGAGCAACCTCTGCCACAGGTACTATCCATCTCATGGCTTTTTTGCTAATCTCTATATTCTCCAGCATAATGCTTACTATGTTTAAGTCCAGAACGGAACCGTAGATGTTCTTTTCCGAGCAAGTCAGTCACAAAAAAGCTATCCAATTGATCTGCTATGATACAGCTTTGCTAAACTGGGTTGAATTTAATCAAATTTTCCACTTATTTCCATGACCTAAATATGAAAGAACGTTCAAAACTGTTCTAATATTAGCATGCTATTCAGCTGAAACTATCAGTTACAACATATTTTCTCCTTCCCCATTACATGAACTTGCTGTATTCCACTTCAAATGTGTGACCAGTGGCTTGATGGATGTGTTAAAAACTTGATTTAGTTTATTTAAAATTCTAGAAAGGAAGTCATCTGCCTTCCCACAACTTAAATACATTTTGAGCTCTTGCAGTTTCCTCACTCATACGTTCTATTCTAAACAATTTGCTATTTTGCCTTTCATCCATATTCAAAATGACAGCCCTTACAAAATATGGAGTGAAAGTACTAGTTTGAAGATGGTGCAAAACCAATCACTATTTTATCTTACCGGATAGTACTCCAAAACTTATTCTGTATTTCTTTTTTCTATTTAGAAAAGAAATCTGTAATGATTTCCTTTTATTTTTTTAGCAAGGTCTTTTTCAGCTTGACTTTTGCCAGCTCTCACTTCCCTCTAAAATACTGACCTCTCAGATGTACTTTCTGACATAAACCAACCCTTTTTTCTACTCTTAATATTCTCTCAGAAGTATCTTTTCTTCCACTTAAGGCCCAGGATCCTTGGTTACAGATTTTTTTTCCCCACTGGGGGACTCATCCAAAGTCTTTAGAGGTTGTCTCCATTTCTGGATTTTACCTCTGCAACTCAGCTCAATAACTGGTTCCTTTGGTTTCTCAGAGAAACTAAATTTAAACTTTTTATTTTAATTTAAACAATTCATTTGAAATTACCTAGTCTTAAATTCTTTACTAAATTTGTGTCTTCTATGAGATCTTTATTAGTGAGATCTAAAATATTACCATTTATTTTTGTTTCAGTCGCTATCTGGTAAAGAAGTTTATTAACTATAAAATCCAAGGATACCTAGTATCTGTTATTAACACATGTCCTCCAGACAGAGAAGTTAAGTTTCCCCAGCATTACTTCTCTCAGTAACCAGAAATAACTAAATTTGAAACAACCACCACCACATTCAGCTAGAATAAGGGGAGAGCAATAAGCAAAGCCATGGTGATAGAGATGAGAAAATAATTACTATACTAGCGTTAGTCTGTGTATTTTTAAAGATCAATAGACAACACTAGAAATATCCTAAAATGAGTGCATAAAAGCTAAATGACCACGTGGCATTTTTCTCATTGCACGTGTACAAAACTATTAAATTTAATAGTTATAAAATATTTGCATAGAAACATGAAAAACGCAGAAATAATGATATTGTTCATTGGAACACAAAATCAACACAGAGCAAAGCCTCCACCTGCTGTGGTTTCTAGGAGCTCTTAACTCTGTAGATATAAGGCTGAAGGATTTTAAAAAACTTTTTCACTTGTTTGCTTTTATAAAACTACCTCTATCAGCAGACTAAGTAAGTCAATTAGCTTATACCACCCTCTTCATTAAGGCTAGATCCAAAATCCATTAGGGACTGTGAAGAGCCTCCTATTGACTTGGTGAGGCTTTGGATCACTTTATGAGTGCGTGCCTAAAGCAAGATGAACATGCCATCTGTTGTTTTCTCTGATGGTCTGATTTCTATTCTCTACCCATTCCTTTAGAATTTCTGGTGGGTGCCTTTTCTCTTTTTTCATTTTTATTTAATTTTCTTTTTTACCAGCTACATTAGCATTCTCTTTTCAACTGCTTCCATAAGTTGAAAAAATAGAGGATGTTGCCCTCTCTCTAGTTGCTTTTCATATTATTTTCAGGTTACAGCTTGCTTGGTTTTGGGTTTTTGGTTTTTTTTGTTTGTTTGTTTGTTTGTTAAATAGCCACATAATGCTGAATGATACCAGGCAAACAGCAACACACTCTTCTCCAAATATGAAAAGACACTGGTTTTGGTTGGCATAAAAACAGCAACAAAAAATAATTGGCTGAATTTAGTCAATTTGCAGGTTTAACAAAAGCGCTAGGTAATTCTAGTCTAAGCAATACTGCTGCTTCAGTAGGCTTTTTTCAAGGAAACTTTATTGCCAAGTGCTTTGCTATTTAACAGATACATTACAAAGATAAAAGGAAGGAGAGAGAGAGAAAATAAGTGAAAAAAAAAAGAAGAAAAGGAAATAAATTTACAGGCAGTTGTTTATGCCTTATGACACTACAGCAAAATAATTAGAAAGAATGGTTTCTCCATACATTTAAGTTTGCATACCGCTTTAAATTATTCACTGGGTTAATGTCTACTTTCTCAGTATCTCCCGAACAATGGACCGTTTTCTCAAACAATTTACTGCTACAACAACAAAATGATTTAGGGGTGACTTACTTTTTCACTCAGCCTTGCCAGTGCCTAATGCCTTCAAACTTGCTTCCTTAGCAGCAATACAAGGAATTCAGGCTCCACCTTTGCAGCACAGACTTTAACTCAAAAAACCAAGCAAAAACTTAGAAAATCAGCTCCTGTTTTCTGCAGCAGTCTCTTTGAATTGATGTTGACATCATTCTCGCTACCGATCAATTAAATACAAATGTCTAATGACTGGGTCTACCACAGTATAAATGTTAGAGATCCCAAATGTTGTGTGATGGGAATACGCTGCCCTTTTTTTACATCCAAATTTTTTTCTCATATATGCTTTCCATGCTTTCCTTGCAGCACTTTTGTTTTGAAGCGTACACCATTGTCTATGATACAAACGCTGTGACCTTCAAATCCCCAAAACGCTTTGCAGTGCACTTTTAAAAGGCCTTGCTGTTGCGGGAGTGGTTTGGATCTGTTGTTCTGATCAATGCAACAACTCATATGATTTCCCAAAAGTGTTCTGTATACTACCAGAAACTCTGAAAATCAATCTGAAGAGTCCCCCAGATGTGTTCAGGTTGGAAATTTCAAAAAGAAAGACTTAAATCCATCTATTAAAAGTTTTCACAAGATTTTTCCAGCTGGTACTGCTGTATCCTAGCAATGAGGCAAATGAGGATTCTCTTATTTAGAAATTAAAACAAAGCCATATTCCTAACTCTACATAAGACCAGGAGTCAGCAAATCATGCATTATAAATAGCATCCTGAATAACAATTTTAGCAATCTTTGGAGTACTAAAAAAAAACAGGACTTCAAGAAGAGATAACCTATTGCAGCTGGAAATAGAACAAGACTTGAGATCCAGTTTTCTGCTCATTCACTGAGCTCGCCCCTAATGTTGTCCCTGGATTTTAGATGCAAATATTTTAAAATTATAAATATCCTACTAGTCCCTTAAAACACTTGCCAGCCTCGCTGGGAAAGTTTAACATCCTTGGGCTGCAGAAACAAGTTCCCTCTTGTTGCTTTCCTGGCCTTGACAACCATGAATTCTTGACTCCACAGAATCTTTTCTTTCCTCTTGCTCCTTTGAAAGGAAGGCTCAAACTTCTCCATATCATATTGATGCAAACTGCCTGGGGATTAAAATGCTTTCTTAGGAAATGTGAACTTTATTCACAGCTCCCCAGGTTAAGGGGATCTTAATCACCCATGTCTCCACCTGGATGGTGGGGGAGGAACAGATAGGCAGCTACCACATGTCTTTTCTTCCTATTAAATGAGCAGGTTCAGAGTGCCTCTGGGAAATCAAACTTCTTAAGTGACTCAAACCTGGAGACATCATGTTCATGACAGACAAGTGGTGATCTATGAACAGAAGCACTTCCATGAGAGCAGAAGGGTGAAGTTGAGGTCATCAGCATCAATGACAGCACATTCTGAAATGCACTCAGAACCTGTGGTACCTAAATTGCTCTGCACCTTTTCAGAGTTGGAAGCCTGCATTTTTTCCCTGTGGATGTTTTGGCCACCTCAGCCCCTTTATCAATCTGACCCACAAATACCACCTTTAGAAAAGGTAGCAGCTCCCTATCTCCCAAATGTAGAGAAGATAAATGCATTATTATATTATCCAGATGAATCACTACCTTTACTGGACAACTTGCTAAATATCCTGTCCACATAAATAGTATCCTATAAGGCAAAACTTTGAGATGCTTTATATCTGGCTATGACTCTTACTGTTTTTTTTCTTCCAAAGAAGTAACAGCTTTTCCACTGATGTGACTCTGATAGTTATTTACAAGGCAAGCATGTGCAAGATAAACAAATGCTCTGGAATCCTTCATTTTTTTGGATAATCTAATTTAGAAAACAACACACACTAATCCTGAGAATCAATTTACCAGGTAACTTCATGGATACATAACTTTGCTCTTTACTTATTATTAGAATTATTTATAAAGCCAATTCTTACACTGGCATGTCTTCAAAAATTTTTTTTTTCTGAAAGAAGGAAATCAAGCAATTATCACCAGATTTTAAAGACCTCTGACAGCTAAAACATCAATAAGATAAAGGTAAAACTAAACCAAAGTAACCACATTAATTGGGAATAGAACAAATATATAAAACTATTGCATTTTCTTTGTGGTGGCATTTTCCAGGGTATCCCTGTTTGCATATTGTCATTACATTTTTGTTATTCTAAATTTTCAAGAAGGAGAGAGGATTTGGGGTCGTTGAGATTTTGCTAAAGGTTATAATAATGGTTACGGTTATAGTTCCATGTTCAAATTAAGCTATAAAGATGTCGTTTGCCATGCAGTTTCTCAACAAAACCTTTCTCTCTTGTAGACTGCAGATATCTATGCAGCCTAAAATTTACTTCCAACTATACCCACCATGTTTGGAGATTTTTTGCTCCACCATTCTCAAGCATTTATCAACCTCTTAATGACTTAGCTTTTCACTGTCCACCTGACCACTAGTGGGTTTTGTGGGTGTTTTGGACGTAGTTATACTTTGAATGTGTTGCTATGCAAAGAACTGCAAACTGATAGTGACTGTGTGGAGTACAGTGGAGTATATTGACTCTACCCAGCACCACAGTCCTGTCAGTGTATTGCTGTACATGGTCCTGCTGAGAAATAGTTAATGTGGTTGTGCTGCCTTTAGTGCTGCTGCCCTCCAGGATCCCTTGGTTCCTGCACTGTTCTTCATTACTCACTTTGACTTGTGCATTTTTCATACATGCACTCTCGTCTTCCAGTGAACCAACAGCTTTTGTATTTATAAATCACTTTTGCTAGTTAGCCATGGCATCTAGCGAGTAGATTTACCTGAGAAAATACAATGGAAGCAAAATTCTTGTTAACCATAGCAGAATAATATAAGAGGAATAAAAAATCTGATAACTTCTGTCCCATAACAGCTGTTACTGTTTTTATTTCCACTTCGGGTAGGCTGTTTGGTCTAATGTTTATTCCTATTTTAAAATTTTGTTTATTTCAAGTGTGTGTTATTTCAACCACTTTTTTTGGCAATTGTTTTCAATGAGCATATATTTTTCACAAACACATTATGTTTTCTTTATTCTTATTGAGGTGTTTCTCTATCCCTCCTCCAATACATTATAGGCAAATTTGAACACACCAAAGACTACTTTTCCTGAAGGTTTCAAAAATCCTATAAAAAGATCACTTTGGCCATACAGAGTACGGTTTCCTTTTATGGAAGACTGGTTTCCAGTATAGACATTCTGATATATCATCTGGTAAACAGTAAGCACTTGTGGGGCTGATCTCTGCTGACTCTGGTCACCATTAAAATGACAGCATTTAATGGCAGTAACATATATGCTTTCCGCATTATATGTAGATATATAATATATGCACCAAAAAATGCACCCTGTTGCTCAGAACAAAGAGATACAAATATTTAATTTACAAATACATTTTTGGAAAGATGTCACCTTTTTAATTATGTCCAAGTAGGTAATCAATGCTTCAAAGTTAATCTAAGGCAGAGGACACAACTGGAGCATTTACCTTGAAATCCTGCCTAATATAGGTTGTAGGACCTATTTAAATGATCTCTGGAGAAAAATATCACTTTATTCCACAATGTCTCTTTCTTATGCAGAGTAATGACTGTAAAAAAGGAGACAAAAGCCAGAATAGACCTTGCAGTTTCCTCCCTTCTTATACAAATTGAGCACACATCTGTCTCCTTCCATTCTCTGAGAACTTCTTTTTCCAAATCAAATCCATAGCTTTAATACCTTCTTAACGTCTGCTACTATTCACAAAGCAAAGGAGGGATGGCAGTAAATGAAGCTGTGCTGTTTCTGAGTATTCAATCTGCCTTGCTGATCTCTCAAAAACATGCTACATACACAGTGACATGTCACATCCATACAATGACGTGGGTAATCCTGGTCTTAGCCACTAACATCTTGCTGTATCTTTTGTCCTTCCCAAAATGTCCATTTTTGCCCTCTATCAGATTTGTCAGTTTGGCAACCTTTTTTGCATTCATTGATATTCTCTCCTCCTTAGTCCTTATATTATGCTTTTTTTTTTTTTTTCTTATCAGCTGCTGTCTTTCCTGCTGATTAACATTCTTTTGCCTTTCCTAAAACTTTCATCCATTCTCATTTGTCATTGCTAACCCATTAACATATTTATGTCCAGTCTCAACTTGTCTAAATTCAACATCAAACCATCAGGTCTTGTTATCTCCTCCCAGATAGGATGAAGAACGCTCTTTTGAAGGTTATTTCTCATGTAACTGCATGTTTTCTCTGACCAAGTCATCCCTTAATTCTCCTTCCCAATGCCCCCAAGAAGCAAGTTCATGAAGCTTCTTGTGTCTTTCATTAAGAGGATGTGTTTTCCAAAGTCACTATAATCCTCAAGGCCTCCCCTGAATACAGTATATTTTTTCAAGTAGAATTAAGGAAGGTATTCCATTAGGTCCCATTAGGTCCCAAATCCTGTTGTATTCCACATCCTAAAACCCATTCTACTTTACAGCCCTCAGTTATTCACCTAAGGTCTTCATTAGACTTTTGGCTACAACAGTGAACTGAAAATCTGTGTTGGGCTAATGACCAGCCGAGAAGGCCCAGGACTTTTTGCAGATTCATTGCTTTCCAGGTAGGAGCCCTCAATTTCATACACAGGCTGCATGCTCTTTCTTGATATATGACTCCAGATTTGTACAGATTATAATATCTAACCGTATTTTACCCAGCATGGTCTGGCATTCCTTTTACTCTGACCTACACAGATGCCATGATGACTCACACCATCCCATTTACTCTTTTTAAGTACCACCACAGCATTATCTCTCCTTCAATACATTGACATTTCTTCAGTACTGAAAGATCTTCTGAAAACTCAGCATGACAGATGCAGACACTGTTCAACTAGCTCCTTTAGAAATCCAATTGGAAAAGCAAGGCCCCAGCCCATTCTCACAATTAAAGATAGTTTGGGGCTTTGTTCATGTAGCATTTCATTAGACTCTAAGTCCTTGCTATGTTTTGATTTATCTGATTTCCCTCCACCCAGTTAAACTAGCACTGAAGTTTCAGGAAGATCATGTTTTTCCTCCTGTTTCAATAGATATTTCTCTGCTGCTGGGAGGGAGGAGTAATGGCATTCTTTGGAGGTGGAAAATCAGGGTAGACATTGATTTTTAATGGCTGTTGTTACTTTAGCTCAAAATTTGTAGCTCAAAGCAGTTACAATTTCTTTTTATTGTAGGTATACACACCCCCCTGACTCTCTCAGCCGCATCATAATAAATACACCTAGAAATGTCACGTTCCTTCCTTTTTTAAGCTCCCTCTCAGAAAGGCATTCCCCCCATTTGAATTATAACAACGGAACTCTAGATTTCTATGAGAAAGCTTAATACGAAATCTTTAAGTATATACATTATAATGTTAGTTGCATAGGTATGGCATTTCTCCTTAAACATCTAATAATGATTTCAATATTCAGTGTTTTAATTATCTTACATATTTATTGGCAAAAACAGGTACAAGTTCCTCATGATGTAGTGCAGCCTCATTTCTGCTTTGGAAATATAATTAAAACATCTATTTGTCAAGTATTTAAGTTATATTTGCTAATGTTTTCTATAAACTGTTTGCATTACATTTCTCATCCCTAAGTAAATATTGGATGGACAAGTAGTTAGTGCACATGCTTTTGCATTTTTAAAGACTCAAGGGACATTTGAAGAATATAAAATTGCTTTCTTCTTTCCCCTCTTTCCTAAATTTCTGTAAATTCTGCACTATCATTAAGGCCCTTGTTACGAACGGAGTGGGTACTTTGCCCTGAGTAGTCTTCAAAGTGTGCTTCAATAAGCAGACTACAAGGTTACAGGTTTTCATACTGGCCTGCTTTTCTGTGCTTCAAGTTCCCCCATCATGAAATATGATAATAACACTAGGTACATTAGCTGCAGCATCAGAGTTGAGAAAAATATTTGCACTTTGAAGCATTAGTTAGCATTAGTAAAGATTAAAGTTACAAACTCATAATTTATTTTATTGGTTTGGTTTTTTGGGATTTCCTCCCCCCCCTTACTCCCCCCCATCCCGACCCCATATAGTTGAATTCCTGTTAATGGCAATCTATGCATTAAACTTTCACAGTGGAACTACACTAGCTGGGCCTCTCTTCTGCCTTAAAGAAGGTGAAGCATAGGAAATGTGTATTGTGCTCCAAGTGCAACCAGTTAAACTCCGCAAAATTAAAAACCACTCAAAAATTAAATTATTCATAGAATTCAGTCAGAATTCATATATCACATTAAGCTGCATAAGGTGACTTTCAAGACATGCTTGAGACTCACCAGCTAGGTCAAACTCTTAAGGTAAAGCAGTATCTTGCAATATAAAACATGCATGAGGAGCATACAATTGCTTTTCAAATACTTACAGCTTTAGCACACCTGAAGCTACCCTACCCATTTGACATTTAGTTGCAGTTTTAGAGGGACAAAATTTGAGAGGAAATGGTCTATATCATGTAATTCCAAAGAACTTCTACATGCTATAAAGTGGGCCATTATTCCCGCAAAACTACTTCGCCGAAACGTGTACTAGATCAATTCTTGACCCTCTTTTGACAAGAGCTTTTCTTGCCTTTATGGTGGCAGAGAGGAGCTCAATAGTCATTATAAGTGGAAGACAAATGATTGATGTTCTGCCTTCTTCAAATAAAACTGCATGAGAACAGAAAATAACTGCAAAGCTGCATCCAAAGAGCAAATTAGACATTTTTACTGTGATACTGTATTTCTGTGTTATGATGCACAGCCATGACAGTTGTGGAATTAAGTCGGAGTAAACCAGCAGATTATTTCCTTCTTTTTCCTCTCCCTTATTTCTCTCCATCTTTGCAAATCTATTCCCTACTGTGGTGGCATACTGATTCCTCAAGGCTGAGTGGCCCTCATTTATGCATTACAATCGATTCCAAATTAACAAGAAAAATGAAAGGCAATTTTCTGCAACGCAATACATTGCTTCTTCTGAAGAGACAAACCCAGTACATCAAAGATACCTTTTAAAAAGTTCTGCCTCAAAAATGACCATCTTCGCTGCAAGATGATTACTATCATCTCCAGAATGATTCATTTTCTACCAGTAAATTGAAGTTTATTGTTCTCATTTATTTAAATTTATGTATCATTTTAAATCTATGTATTATTTTCCAATGTCAATTGCAAAACTAAGTGAAAACTGAGCCAAACGACTGCTTTGTAGCTCCTCAGTTTGTCATATTTTTCTTTCTGCTTTGCTTTCTTAATCTTTCTGCAAGAAGATTCCTACATACTTCCTTGGAAAAGTCAGCATCTCAGACACGCATATATGTGTGTATATGTATTTACTGCATCTATACGTAGGGCATACATACCTTTCTTACATAGTCTATACTTTCCTTTTTACTGTATACATACCCTCCTATTAGCACTCAAGAGGCTTTTGTTCAGAACTGGTATGTTAATTTGGAAATCAATAAATAAAGAGCTTGCACTTCTGCTCATTAGTAAGTAGTGCTGATTGATCTGAAGTACTGTAGGGTGGGACACCTCAGGTTTGCTTTGGTGATTTGTTGAGATTCATTTCCACCAGTAAGCTTTTTTGTGCCAATGTGGAAAAACTGCCTGGTGTGGAGCAAAACACCCATTTGTCTGCACTTCCTGAAAACTGAGATTCTCTCCAAGCACTTAGAACACCCCTAAATCTGTACTAAACTCTCAAATCAACAAAGGATTTTTTCCTGCAAAATTATTTCCAGGCAAAATTATTGTCCAATATAAGAAGAAACGCTAAGTTGGAGGGAAAATGTCTGCTTTGCTGCATCAGTCTAGAGAACTAGGCTACAGCTCAAAAAGGCTGCCCTCTTTCACTAAGCAAAGATTGTTTTTATGACATGAACATTATCTACTGCACATTTAAGTATTCCTTTTTAGAAACTGCAATATTTTGCAAGTTTAACCCTTTAAAAATCTCAGCTACCCACTGTGATTTTGGACCTTCAGAGGTTGTTTCACTCGGCCTGTATTGCACCATTATCCTGGGATGGCACAAGACCCCCCTGTAATGTTTTCTGCTTTTTCATGTAAAGCCATAAATAATACAAAAAAAGCAACAGGGTTACTCACTGCAAACTATTTGGTGAGAGCAAGTGAGTTAGGAAATGAAAGGCAATACATGAGTGCTATTACCTGAAAAATAAAATGTCAATATAATAATAATTTAAAAGAAACAGCAGCAGAATGTTGCCTCTAGGCAGCTATGACTTACATGAAATAACTTTTCACATAATAGGTGCCTCAAGGTCTCAGTGATCTTGGCAAAGTTAAAGGGGTAAGTTTCAAGTATAAATGAACGTGAATAATTCTTCTTCCTATACTCACATACGTAGGTTTCGAATGGTTAAATAAATGCTGCTAAACTTTTCAACTTTTCTTCATTTTTCACACGGAATATACACCATTACCAGTACTAGGGATTTTTTTTTCTGCAGTTGATTTTTAATTTGTTGCTATTACTTTCAGAATACTTCATAGTATGGTGTTAAGGCCTTCTTTCTAGTATCTCTATTTCCTAATGACATCCCCTCCCTGAACAAATCCCCTGTGAGTTTTCTCTGTGAATCCTGAAGCAGAGTGCGATTCAATATATCAGAGAATTAAATTTGTTTTACTCCTTTGGGAACAAAATGTCTCAGTATGTCGAGTGATTCCTATTAAATTTTAAAAAATATATCAAACTATCTCCAATCTTCTTCTTCTGCTTGAACATTCTTCAAAGCTTCAAGTTATTTTGAAAATACTAAAGTACCACAGTGAGCTTTCATAACAGAATATTCAGTTATTTAAAATTTCTCACACAACAGGAAAATTGTCATCATCTTCCCTGGACTTGAGGACCTATTGAAACAAATTGTGAATCCCTCATCTAAAGAATTACCCAGAAACCACTATATGAACTACTACACCCAGCAAAAACATATACCTTCAAAAATATATATATAAGTGAATAAAAGCCTAATACATAGTAATAAAAATGTTCTTTGCCTTGGAAAGCTTGAATCTTTAAATATAAATCCAAATTATGTATTTTTTTTAATCTAAAATATAAAGCTAGCAGACATGCATGGGAGAGGACATCCTTCACTGAGATAATGCCCTCAGAGGAGTTTAAATGGCATCACAGTGATAAATCCAAGGAATTGGATTTATTCTGATTTGACTGAGCTAGCGTCCATGCAATGTTTTTCAGACACATAGATTTAAAAGCAAGATTCTAAGATAACAATATGAAAATATAAATTTCTTTGATAGGCACCCGGAGGGAGCTAAATGTATAGCATTATTTCAGCTTCTTTTCCTAATCACAGTGTAGCTATAAACTGTTTTGTTTTGTTTCTTTTCTATAATCACTTATAGCCTTTTCCCCTCCTTCATCTCCCCTTCCTTTGGCTTTGGCTTTGCAGCATTTCTATTGTGACTATTAGGATGAGAAGTGCTGCCACTCCAGAACTGGGAAAGGATGCACCCTCTGCACAGCTGTGGCAATAATGAAATATAGGACATTCTTCCTTATAAAGAGAGGCTCAATGGAAAGCCATGTGCTTTTTTTTTTAAACACTTCTGGCAGTGCATATTCTGAAACACTCCAGATCACCCCTATCTGGAGAGGACGACATTAAACAGACGAGTCCTCCGGGACCTGTCACTGCTTTCAGGAGAACTGTGGGCAGCAAACCTGTTCTATTTCACCGTATTCCCAACCTGTAGCAATGCAATTGTTAACAGCAATAGCAATATTTTATTTATTGTTTTTATATATGTATTTATATATATTATATATTTTTATATATGTAGTTATATGTTTTAGTTATTGTTTTTAGATATATTGTTCACATCTCTAGGAGGGATATAATATTAACAGCTGCTCCTTCACTTCTGCCAGTAGTACTCAGCAATATAGTTATGTGGGTTTATTGAATTTTCACTCCCATCTCTTCTGCCTTTCCACACAGACTCCGGACTGGCATGTATTGTACCTCTAGCCAGCACAGGTGGAACAGGCCCTCACAAGACCTTCATGGCTCTATAACCAGGAATAGCTCCAGCATAATGACTCTCTGACAGAACAAGAACAGAGAACAAAGTTTTCCAGTGATTAGTTATATTTTGGGTGCCAAATTAGGGCTGCTCTGAGGTGACAGAAAGTCACATGCTTTGGGTGAGTAACGTTAAAAAAAAAAATCAGGCTGTTCCAAGGAATTTTAATTTAGGTCATCGAACTAAAGCAACCAAATTCTGCAGTTGCTTTGGAAAATATTGACCTGGTATTTCAGTGTCACATTATCAGGACTGCACACCAGGCTCCTTCAGCTCCTTCAACCTAAGGTCAAAGCAAAATCTGGTAAGGTACAAGAGATGAAAGGAGATCACAGATCTTGCTTAAGCCATTGAATCCTGGGGCCTGACAGTCTGCTCTTCCCAACGCTCCAAACCCCTCTGAAGGTAAACAACAGCCACTGACACATTGGCCTGTCTGTGCCAACTCTAAGATGTCACTGGAATTAAAAAGCATAAGAGAATTTCTTGCACAATGATTACATGCACTACACAATTTATTTTCTCATTCTTCCAGAACTCCGTGTAACACAAACACAGGGAAATACACGGCAAAGACTCTATATGGGTACCCAAGAGATGAGTTTTCAAATTGTGTGCCCAATATTAACAGGATTGGGAGTCGCTTTTTCTGTTTGATGATAACTCAAGCTCCATCCATAGATGCTTCTGCCTCTTCTTGTGGGCAAACTGTGCTGGTGCCTTCCAGGAAAAAATTCCTATGGGTGAGCTTAATTGCAAAGAACACTTAGAGGTCACTATTCTACTACCAACATGATGTAAACTAGCCAATAAGAAGGATTCTGCCTTTTATAAATTATAATTTGTTTCTGTCTGAGACTGAAAAAGTAACTTTCACTTATCACTTATTCTCACTTAGGAAGCAGGCAGAGCCTAGCAAAGAAGAAATAAGGGCACCAAGTCAGAAAGCTCCCAATGGTGAAGAAAACACCTACAGTTCTGAAGAAATAAACACTCAGAGAGCAATACTGCATTCAGATGAGCTTGGCAGATACCTGAGGGACACTTACTTTAAAGGATTTACCTTCTCCTGTTGGAAGATGTCAGACCACTCCAGTGGGACTGTTGATGGTTGGATATTGTTTTGTGCACTCTGGGTTCTCAAAAGTCATGTGTATATGGCATAAGCTTTTAAACTTTGAAAATATCTTTTCCTAATGGTAATTTCTTGACCACTCTTCCACTATAATATTTCTGAACCACATAAAGAAGAAGTTTCCTGGCACTGCATTTTCCTACAATCTCATTATTGAGAGGTTAAAGCCTAATGATGCATGAACAACTGGTGTCTTACACCTTAAAAGAAGGCAGACAGCAGACATGCTATTGACTAATAGTGAAAACCTTACGTCGCAGACATACAGGTAAACAGTGGTCTTGGTAGACGAAATGCTGGACTTGAGGCAGAATTCCCAGAATCACAGAATCACAACATGATGTGGAGTTGGAAGGGTCTTCTGGAGGTCATCTAATCCAACCTCCCTGCCAAAGCAGCTCCTCCTGGTGCAGGTTGCACAGGAACTTGTCCAGGCAGGTTTTGAATGTCTCCGGAGACAGAGACTCCACCACCTCTCTGAGCAACCTATTCCAGTGTTCTGCCACCCTCAAAGTAAAGAATTTCCTCCCCATGTTTAGATAGAATTTCCTATATTCAAGTTTGTGTCCATTACCTTTTGTCCTCTCACTGGGCACCACTGAAAAAAGACTGGCCCCTTCCTTTTGACACTCATCCTTTAAGTACTTATAAACATTGATCAGATCCCCCCTCAGTCTTCTCTTCTCCAGACTAAAAAGACCTAAGTCTCTTAGTCTTTCCTTTTAAGAGAGAAGATCTAGGCCCCTAATCCTCTTTGTGGTCCTCTGCTGTACCATCTCCTGCAGTTCCCTGTCCTTCCTGAACTGGGGAGACCAGAACTGGAAAATACTCCAGATGGGGCCTTACCAGGGCAGAGTAGAGGGGCAGGATAACCTCCCTTGACCTGCTGGTCACACTCTTCTTGATGCACCCCAAGATGCCATTGGCTTTCTTGGCCACAAGGGCACATTGCTGGCTCATGGTCATCCTGTTGTCCACTAAGACTCCCAGGTCTTTTTCCTCCGAGCCCAACCTATACCAGTGCATGGGCTTATTCCTCCCCAGGTGCAGGACCCTATGCTTGTCCTTGCTGGATTTCATCAATGTGTGATCACCACCCAGAAGGCCAACTGCATCCTAGGCTGCATCCCCAGCAGTGTGGCCAGCAGTTCAAGGGAAGGGATTCTGCCTTTCTGCTCCACTCTGGTGAGACCCCACCTAGAGTACTGTGTCCAGCTTCAGGTCCCTCAACATAAAAAAGGACATGGATCTATTAGAGTGAGTCCACAGGAGGACCACAAAGATGATCAGAGGGCCGGAGCACCTCTCCTATGAAAACAGGCTGAGAGAGTTGGGGTTGTTCAGCCTGTAGAACAGAAGGCTCTGCGGAGACCTTATTGGGCCCTTTCAGCATTCAAAAAAGGCCTACAGGAAATATGGAGACAGACTTTTTACTAAGAAATGTAGTGACAGGACAAGGGGAACGTTTTTAAACTAAAGGAGGTACATTCAGACTAAATGTGAATCTGAATATGCTCTGAGGGTGGTGAAACACTGGTCCAAGTTGCCCAGAGAGGTGCCCCATCCCTGGAAACATTCCATGTCAAGTTGGACAGGCCTCTGAACAACCTGATCTAGTTGAAGACGTCCCTGATCATTGCAGGGGTGTTGGACTAGATGGTCTTTAAAGGTTCCTTCAAACCCTCCCGTGATTCTGTAATTCTATGATTCTATGATCTCTGCTAAAACGCCATAGATAGACAAAAAAGTAAGACATTGAGTCAAATTAAAATCCTTTTGTTGTTGAAAACAATACAATTCCCACTGCTCTTCAGCATTGAGTGGAATGCATCTTTTGATATTTTTGCAAGTTTCTGCATTTTCACAAAGGAAATTAGTGATGAAAACAGCAGAATTAAGAGTAGAGTACTAATTATCTCTTAAGTTTACAAGATACCAAAGTAAATAAAAGCCCAGGACTGAAATAAATTCATTACCAAAATATATGTGGAGTGCTTTTCCCACTGTTTCATAAGGATTTTTAAATATTACCCTTTAAGTTTACTTATATTACAGGCATTTCTAATTGATATTTGAGTGGAAGCCCAATCATTTAGAGAACAATAATTTTGAACTAGAAAAATGAAATCTCACAGCACCTGATGTCACTGAAATATTTGGTCAAAGGAAAAAAGAGAGCAGATTTTCAGTCTCTCCACTGAACAGAATATGTAGTAGATACAGAAAAAAAATTATTATCAATTATCACAGCACACTACCAGAAATTATTCTTTTGGAATACCTTTAACCTGATTTTCTAAGGAAAAAAATTGCCACATGAACATCCATGCCTTTTTGTCCCTCTGTGGTAGTAAGCCTAATAGCCAATTGCAACCCTATTTGAAAACGTGAAGAGGAAACAAAACAGTAAGATCCTAAAAACTTTGTAAAATGATGTGGTTCATTACAAACAGTGACATTCTGCAGTGTAACCCGAATTGTTATCATAGGCCAGAGAATCTGTAGGAGTACAAAAGAAAAAGAAATACAGATACTTCATGCATGTTTCAACCTTGGAAAAATTCTCAGTCAGAGCTTGACCTGTTCAGATACCAAGGTCAGTCAATCTCATGATGCAAATGCATTGGAAACTAGATGTCTTTAGTTACAATGTTGATAGAACTAACAGTCTATTCCACAAAAAGTAATATAATTTTACGTTTATACAGAGTCAGAATGAAAATATGTGCTGAAGCATCAAAAGATTCTGTGAAAACAGCTTTACTAATCATAACTGCCCTCTTTTTCTCTGACATCTAAAGAACAGGCAAGGTTAGAGGAGCAAAAAAGTACTGAGATCTGAACTCAGACGTTGAACTCCGCATGAATCCAACATGAATCATTAAGTGACCCTCTGTCTTTCTTTACTCTTCTTCAAGGCAACAATTGATATCGGCTGATATTACATGAACTTCTATTAAAACCTCTCTTCAGTGAGCACAGTGTTGTACCAAGGAGTCAATCAATTAAAACTTTCCCTCAGTTTACAGAAGTCAGGCTGGGCTTTGTCACAGAATCTACGCAGTTCTCTCTCACACTGACCATTGATTTCCAAGTGCCAATTGGTCTCTTGATGTATCGCTGGATACATTTTTCAAGTTCTGCAGTAATGGAAGACTAACATCACTGCACTAATATGAGTCATTTTATGTAGAGTTTCCTTTTTATGGCATTTTGAATATTCAAGCTAAAGCAAGGTAACAGCTTATTTTAAGGAATTTTCTCTAAGTGTGCATTTGGGCATTGTAGATTATTATAAATTGCCAAGTCTTAGTCTACACCTGGGTCTGCATTTTATGCCTTTATGCTAGCAGAGAAACATTCTCTGTGGTAACTACTGAAGGATTTAAAAATTGTGGGTTGTTTGGGGGTTTTTTTGGGGTGATTTTTTTGTTTTGTTTTGTTTTTTGAGAAGAGAATTTGTTTGATTTCTCTTAACTGCATAATTGTGTTACTCAAGTAGGTTCTTATGGGAGCTCTAAATGAGGATCACTTATTTAACAGTGATCCTTATGGGCTCAGGGATTGGTACTTGATATGTGGCTGGCACAACTGGAGAAGAGTAAAAGGATAAGAGTATGCCACTAAGGGGGGGTCTGGCAGAGGCATACTTACAGCTTTCTTAACTCCTAGAATAGTGCTGATCACAGCTTTAAGGTGGGTAAGCCACAAATTCATCATCTTTTAAGTTCAAAACCTCAGGTCCTGTTAAACCGTAAACTAGGACACAAAATTTTAAGTAGGAACAACTGAACAACATTATGCCAAGAAGCAAAAATAAAAAAGCTTTGTACACAAGTCCACTGTTTCCTTGCATTCATGTCTTGGTATGTCAGCTGTGACTCAGGCAGCTCAGTGACACTCAACAAGCTCTGCACTGTCCATCCTCCAGTTCTCCAGCAGGTTTCCTTCTGGCATTTTTGAGACACTGCTGATCTGCTCTACAGCAGCACATAGGATGCATTCTGCCAACGTGGACGCAATGGTCCTATGTCACCCCAAGGGATGGAGCCATCTCTTCATCCTGAGGCAAGCATCACGCCTAAACTAGTAACTCTTTTCAAGAACACATCTCACAAATTCGTGTCATGGATGAAGGTGACATCCTACAATTAAATTGTGTCCTTGCCACATCTATAGAGACTGGGAGATGCCCTGAAGTATTCAATCCTTTACCACATTCCCTTTCAATATGCTATAAAATAAATGCAGGAAAGAGTGCAAAATCCCTAACAGACCTTCAACCATTTATCTTTTACATCATAAAATCCTTTCAATTCCATTGACTATATCAAAATGTTGATAAATGTCATGAAGAAAATATCTGATTGTTTTGGGGGTGCAGAACTCCGTAACTTGGATAACTGGACTGAAATGGGAAGCTTATTACCAGCTGTTTGATATAGGCAAACTACATTGTTATCTCTCAACAGCAGCAACCTTAATACATTTTGCAGTTTGGCCATTAAATACAGAGAGATGATTTTCCATCTAATTTCTAAAAGCAGTTTTGTGGAAGAAAATGGGTAATCAACATAGAGAATGTCTTTCTTCTGAAAATGCTTTTAGTCTAACATAAATGACAGCTATTTAAAGGCAATCACTTGTGTTTTATATCTCACACAAAAACCAGCAGACACAGTACCCTGCCTTTGAGACAAAACACTGATACATGTGACAGAACTTTTCAAGCAGTAATAATCAGAAGCCACAGATTCAGCAGCATCCAGAAAGTAACTAAAAAATCCTCCATTTAAATCTGTAGCTTTTTTTTTTGTTATTGTCCTTAACTGACATCATGTGGTATTATACCATGAATAGCTAATTATCTGCATCAGACAGGTACAGGAGATGCAAATCACATTCGATCTGCAGTATGTACACTGATAACGTACACATCTATTAAAAATAAAGTGGTTTTCAAAATATCACCCAGGAGGCATGAGTTCTGTTCAGTGACCTTTGGAAACTCTAGTCCAATGAATAACTAGTGATGCGCAAATAAGTTGAGAGACAGTAGATAAAAAGTGCCTATAACCTTATATGTTATCGGCTATGGGGATGGCTACGGTAAAAAGATATATTGCTCTTCCATAGTTTGCCTGAGAGAGCAAATCAATGAGAACATAAACTTGTAACCCTTTAAGTTAAATGGTTATGAAATTCATTATCCTGGACAATTAAAAATATAACATGCAGGAAAAGTGCAATGACTTGTATAATCTACACTTCTAATTTAATGGCAGTTTGCTACCTTACAGGCATTTTTTCAGGTGGCATCAGTCACATCTTGGTAAATCCTTGCATTCAAACATTTTATGTAGAAAGAAGCCTAACTGTGTTTGCTTCAAGATGGTGAAACTTAATATTAGCAGGATTATGGTAGAATATTGAAGGAATTCAGCAATAACAATCTTGCATCCATTAGAAATGATAGATGACAAAGCTTAGACTTTTTTTTCTCATACGATATGTGGCCCATCTGGTCTTGATCTTGTAGCAAAGAAAGTCCACAGTCTAAACAAACAGTTATGTAACAAAAGGCAAGGAAAACCCACCAAATCCAGGAAGATATGATGCAGCACAAATTTTATACATCTCTCTTTTTTTGTGCTATTTTTAAACCATGCTGCCAACAAAGCCTTTACTGCCAGCCCTGATTATAGCTCATGTAATTCCGAGTTGTGTAAACACATTCTTTACACAGAGATATATGGACTACAGCCTTGAATTACTTTAAAACACTTTCTCAAATTTTCTTTTAAAGTGTAAGACTACACATCTTCTAGCATTATGCACACATGTAAGGAAATCAAGAAGTCTAGAAGAGAAAACATTCCACTAATCCAGCTTGCAAGTTAAAAAGGGAGTTACCAAGGCTCTTCCCAACAATTAAGTGTCCAGTCAAGCACTGACATAGTTATGGGGAAGAAAAACATTCTGGATACTGATCTGCCAGTAGCTACACTTGAAACATTTTAAAAACATAAAAAGCTTATCCTGTTGTAACACTCACATTGTTATAGTTCAGAATGAGAGTGGACATCTTTATTCAAAATCTAAATAATTTTATTCTTAACCACTTTTAATTTCATAAAGAATTGCATTATTTGTATTACAGATTATATTTTTTCCCACAAGAGTAGAATAAACTGTACTTACCCTCTCCAAAGTAATTTCTTCAAATTCATATTCAATTTCTGTTCCATTGACCTAAAGAAAATAAAATCAGACAATTCCTTAAATGCACATGGAGGTAATTTGGTAGGGATACTGTACAGATGTTCCAGTATGATCAGTTTATTGAAGCATGTTTTTCAACATAAAGGTGAGGCGATCTAAATTATAGCCTACTAATCCTCCTTTGTCTTGAATGACATGCAACCAAGCCTATAAACTGGAAAAAAGGAAAACTTCAGTATGTAAAACACTGAAATAATGGATAACTAAATCATATCATATAATTGATATTTGATATAGCACGTTCATGGACTACGTTTAAAGGTTTAGTTTCCAAGGTAATAGTTTCACGTCAAAAATAGAAGACCTGTTTCTAAAAATTATTCTCACAAATGGAAGAAAGATTAATTATTCATTGCCTTACGAGTTCCAATTTACTCCGCGATACAAAAACAGACAGAAAATTCATAGTACTTATGTAAAAATCCCTCACTGATACATATACTGAAATACATCTTGTTTACTATATTAACCTAGGGCAAGAACATGACAGAGGACCTTTGCAATAGACAGCTGAATGGCAAAAAGGCACAGAATGTTAATGTAATTCTTAGACTGAGTTTCAGTGTCAAAATAAATTAAGCTACAAAATGTAGAGCACCAAAATGGATTGCACTGGACAAGAAATCTATCAGCTGAAGACATGACACTGATTTAAGCAGTATTCTGAAACCTTGTTCCAGTCTGACATGGATTTTTTCTGTCCCTCTAGGCAACTCACTTAACATCCCTTTCTGAGTTTCCTTTTTTCTTAAATGGGTAGAGTACCGCATCTCAGAAAGCTACAAAAGCTGCCTATACTCTAAGTAAGCTGAAGAGTAATAAAAATACTTCTATAATGAAAATCTCTGAGGAATTTCAAAGTTTCCCTTAGCTACAGCTAGTCAGTTATTATTTTTTAATTTGGCCAGAAAATACTGCTTATTCAAAAATAATAGCTATCACTCATGGACCATGTTGATTTAGGTTTTGTGATGATTGGATATTTCCTGGAAAATAGTTTTGCTTTAAAGTTTAACTTAATTTATACTTAATGAAAAAAAAATATTTTCTAAGAGCAAAAGTGAAGTGATGCATTGTGATTGGTCTAATCTTGGAGGAACAAATTTATTATTTCTCAGAACAAGAACATTTATTACTCCTCCCCACTCCCAGCTGCTAATTTTCTGTATTAGCTTTCTAACCGCAATCAGAAAATACTGTACACAAATCATTCTTTATCTAGTCAAGTACCTTTCAAATGTAATTAGGTACTTCTCTTGTGAATATTATAACTAGGTACGTGTATCTACCAAACAAAATCTTCCAATAAAGCCACCAACTATTTAATTTGTCTGCAATTCAAAATCTGATAAACCATGCAATCAGTAATAGAAATACTATCTCTAGCGTCTGTGTTCAAAAGGAAAAGGGCAGAAAAGTCCAAACAAATAATCTGTGCTTAACAATGAAACAAAAACACAGCATCAAGCAATAACATATTTATTACATACATAATATTTGCCTTTTTTATATTATTACAATCTGGTAATCACATTACACCACTAAAAACAGATAAGAACAACATTTTTACTATAGGATATTTCCCCGTTCTATGTTATCACTTTAATGCTTTCTGCTTAGACTCTTTTATCAATATAGGCAACTTACTCGTATGAACAGCTTTATAGCTACTCCATTTTTCATCCTTTCCTGTCTAATGATAATGAAATCAAAGCTATCTATACGTCTCTGTTTTCATGAACTTCTCTTTCATCTTAGGTTGGTGGATAGCTCTGATCTACATCTTCAATTCCTCAGTCTTGCTCTATAAAGCTGTCTTTGCTTCACTGCTTATAATCACTTTTCTTTTGCATTAAAAACTCGTTAGTGCAGCAAAATGGGAAAAAGAGGGACATAAGTGAGCAACCTCTGTACAAAGATGAAAGGAGAAAACACAGGCTGAATACTCAATTTGTATTTGCACACAAACAATATCTTGATTATGGTCATCTGAGGGGTTTCTTTTATCATCCACAGTCACAGTTCCAATAAGGTCTGTAGTTCAAATGGCCATTAATCGCAGCAGAGATCCCTTATCAGGTTCCATAGCAGCAGGTATTATATGACTTTAAAAGCTGATCTTGATCCAACTCCTTTTGTTATTTAAGTATATATATCTACACATGTAGTTTACTGCCCTGTTTTTCTTGCTGGTTACTCAGCAGACCAATACAGTTATTTCATAAAGGTTCTAATAAGATATTGCACCTACCTGAGCCAGGTGGAACAATGATGTATGCAGTACCATTCATTGCTAGCACCATTTTATTTCACATTTAGACTCTCTGGCTGCACCTACACTGCTAAATTAGAGTCAATTTTCAGCCAAGTCTCAGTGCTTAAGGCTGTTTCTGTCTGGAGCCTGCTGGAAACAAATAGCCAAGGAGTGAGCCAAGAGTTAAGCAGGAGGAGAATCATGGCTCCAGCACTGGAACTGGCTTGTCAGTCCTCTCATTTAGCAGCATACGGATATACCCTCTGTTTTTGTCCATTCTAACTTGACAGTCTCTGGCCCAACAAAGCACCTAAACAATCTGTCTGAACCTGCAACTTCCATTTCTTGCAAGTAGTGAGAAATTGTTCCTATGTCTCTGTTTACAGGTGTTTTCTGAATTGCAGCAAGAACACACAGCAAGGTTTACTATGACCTGTAGGATATTAAATAACTGAAAAATTCTAAACATTTTTCATATGGGTTTCTCACAATCAAAGAATTCAGCTGCATTTTCCGAATTTCAGTTTGGGAATATCCTTTCCTATCTTGAAGGAGTGCAAGGCCAAAAAACCAGGTATCTTTAATCTCAACTAAATTTTTCTATTTATTAATAATGCTGAAATGGGAGGTAGTCCTCCAGCTCTCTTTATACTCAGTGAAAAGAAACAGGCCCTTCTAGGTCATAATTAATTTCATCCTACACTAGATACCTCAGGTAGGTTAGATGAATTGAGCCCCTGATGTTTCCTTTCATTATGTAAAGACAGAGGCTAAAAATGATGTGTAGATTTTGGTGAGCACTTGCCTTAAACCTGTTTTCTCTGTGTTACTCCTAACGATAGATTGGTAACAAAGTTCTGCTTAATGGATGCCAGATGTCTTTCATAATTATACACCAGTGAAAGGCCAAATCTATGGTTTGGCAGCATTTCTGATTGCTTTTGTGCGCTTGTCTGCACCTGTAATTCCCAGCACATGCACTCCATGATATCCAGCACAAGCCCAACCTGTCAGGATGCCTTCAAGGAACAATTCAGCCTCTCCCCTCCTCCAAAAGCTCAAAGCCAAGATACATTGCTGTTGGGTTCCCTCTCTTATTTGGGACACTGATGTCGCCTCTTCAGAGGAAGAGTGCTCAACACACGTGACATTACCAGGATCGGAGGACTCTGGCAGAAGAAGGTACAAAGTGCACGAGATGGGGCCCATGAGAGGACACAATCAACCACATCCCTCCTTCAAGGCACAGAGTCTGGAATCAAAATGTGTCTCAGCCAGGAACATGCTTTATTTCCAAAAAAAAAAAAAATATATATATAATGATGACCAGGAGAAAATACATAAGTGCTACACAAGGAACAGGTCCTTGTGAAGCTTCTAGATGACTTTGAGGGCCTTTGTTGCTCTATTGTTCCGAAACAGCGTCATCAACATGCATTTCTGAAGCAAGGCAGTTTCTCAGTCTCCTGACCTTACATATACTAATGATGTGGATTATGATGAATTTACAGCTCCTGTAGAATAAGTTACTGTAATTCAACTAAGTCTCAATATTTAAATCAACTACTTGCAAATCCAGGTAAGAGTTGCTATTCCTTTGCACCTGCACCCATTATACTGGAGGACTCTCCCAAACTTTTGACAAGAAAATATCTTTGAAAAAGAGATGTAATGTATGGTAGCTGTCTAGATTCCAGCACTCAAGAGAGACTTCCTGGTGAAGCTCTAACCACTACCAGAGTTCACTTGTCTTTCTAAGAAGAAAGCACTAGTCACCTTCAGATGACTTTTTCTTTTTTTTTTCTAGAGAATGAGAAATAAGGAACAAGTAAAAAGAGTTTTCCTTTACCATTTCTTAAAAAACCTGAAATAAAGCGCAGCACACAGAACACCATAATTAGGACCTGAAAATTCAGTTTTGTTTGCTCCTTTATGTGCAGAATTTTACTTTCCAGGAATTTTCACTTGTTTAGTGCAGTTTAGAGATGACATAAGCAGCTGAAGTAGTCCCTTAGTGAGTTCTACAAAATATGATAGATTCACACAATCTTGGAGAAAAACATTGTGGTTTTTTCATTTTTATATACTTTGTCTCTTTGTTAAGGCTTCTATAGAGATGCTCTTTCTTCATAATAATGTGATATTCTTTTTATACTTCTGCAATTATTTGATTTGATAGACCTGTTTACACTCAAACAAGTAAACACTGACAAATTCTTTCTTGCTATACTTCTAGACATCTACAACTGCATCCACCCACTCAATAAGATAAAGATGTCATCATGTGAATTTTAATGAAAAGAACTGGCAACAGCAGCATCAAAACACACTTTATACAGCAGTAATTTTTCAAAACCACTGCACTTATTCTTTCCAGTAAAATATATGTTAGTAGAGCTGTTTGTTATGCTTAGTCTTCTTTTAAAAAGAGATTGTTTTGCCTAAAAATTACATCTGTAGACTTTTATTACAAACAAACCCCATTTTAATTACATTTAATTGGATATTGTTTATCTGCTGTCTTCAAGAAAGAAGACTGCTTCTTCTACTTTTATTATCATATGCATAGGAAGATAACTACCCTGCCACTGATTTTCACTCAACATGCAAATTTTATTCTTTTGCCTGTATGGTTTCACCAGTTGCCACCCAAACCTGACCAGAATAGAATATTGCCAAATTCTTGTACCGATATGTCCTTTAAAAATTTCTAATGTGTTGCATAATTAAGACAGTCCATTTTACACTTCAGAACCATCAAGGCCATTTTGGTAATTTAACGAGTATAATATTTAAATAACCCTTCATGTTATCTATTTTATCAGCAAAACCAAACAGTGATCCTTATTTAGCCCTTTGTCACCTCCAGATTTAAGTTATTTCTTCAATAATTGTCAAAGGAAACCTGCTGATGTCCTTTTGATACTGTTTTCCAAGATCATAAAAAGTTTCTCACTACATATAGACATACACAAAACAGTCTCCTGTGTTCTCTGATTTCAAATGTGATAATTTTGTGTTTTCAAGCTGTGCTAAAGAGGCTGGCAGAAAGTTTTTGATGCTACTCTTCATTACCTAAGTGAGTGCACTTTATGGGTTTCTAATACAAGAGGTCCCACATCTATATTTAATCACAGTGCATAACTAAGCTCACTTCCTTCTTTTCACCCGTATTTCCCTTGGGAAATAAGGACAGTATGTTAAGCTCCTTGAATGAAAATTTATCATAACTGTAAACTTTCTTGTCATAATATGATGGTTCTGGTGTGAAGAATGAAGAGTGAAAGACCATATGGTTTGGAAAAATTTATACTTCATGAGGAATAGGTCTTACAGTATATGTGCAACTGATCTGTGGATCCTTCCACATATGGCTATAGAGCACTGGACCATCAGTCATTGTACATCCTTTAGGGAAGATAGCACCTTCAATGTACAATTAACAGAGCTCCAAGAATCCAAATCCAGCTCTTTGTCAGCACTTGTAAAGATCTGCGGCACAGTCACGAACAGCTTGTATCCTGCTCAAGAGGTGCTTTTTTTGCTCATTCATTTCTTCTTAGATGTTTCCTATATCCTTCTCCAGGTCTTAGTTATCAGTCATCGTTCTTCACTGTTTAAATACCGCACTCATCCTTTCCTCTCTTCTTCCTCCCTCACTGTTACCCTTGGTTTTCTTTTCTTCATCCTCTCAGAGAAGATACCATTTTAGCAAGTAACTATTATCACTCTTCTCTGGTTGATTCCCTCCTTTTATTTCATCCTACCACATTTCTCAGATCTTGTTTAGAACAAAATCACATTTTTTATATCCATTATGAATCACTGTCTGTAATCACAATTTCTCATGTCTCTACCTCAGCCTCCATTGCTTTCTCTGATTTTAATTCTTTTTATGCTTTTCACTTGTTTCTCCCTCTGTTCCTTTCCTTTTCTTACACACAGATGCACAAATGTACATACGAAATTAAACATATAATCCCACTTCATCCAAAGGATTATTCATGATCAGCTTTCTACCGTCTCATCTTTTCCAACTAACCTATAAAAAACCCATTCTCCCAAAACTTCTACTGAGTTGCTCATACAATTCATGTACTTTGATTCCTTTCACTAATATGCTTCACCTGCTTAACCATAGTTTCAAAAACTCATCCAAATAAGGGATTTTCTTCTGGACTGTGCTACTTGCTGCTCTCATTCCTCACAATTCTTTCCCCTATTCAGCAGATCTGACACATTTTTTACAGTCTGAAAAACATATAACTTGATACTCTCCTCCTAGGTATTATTATTATTCTTTTATGTGGTTTATGTGTTATGTGATAACGCTCTGTTCTCTACAACATGAGCCATCAAATTCTCCTTCATCTTCTCTTGGTTTTGCCCATATTCTGCTGCTGGCATATACACCACAGAAGAGAAGTGCCTCTATGTTTGGAAACACTCAATATATTCAAAGCAGACTTATCACAAAAATTCCCAGTTTCATAAGCATAGTCAAAGCAGATCAAAGCAGAGATCATGATTTCAAACGGGGTTCACAGTAAATGGAAATGAAATTACATCTGTGTGTGAATTCTCTTTAAGCAAAAGAAGAATGCAAATTTCAGCTTTTGTGTTTACAACCTTCTCTCTTACACTAACAGAAATTCATATGCCATCGTATTAGCTATTTAATAAGTAGAAATCTAATTTAAACAACCATCTAGGCTTTTTTTTTCCCCATGGACACTGAAGAGAGGAATCAAGAGGGGGTGATTTAAGCCATGTGCTTTAGTCTTTGGATGAAATTGCCATTTGAGGAACCTGTGTCTGCCCACTCATTACATGGAGGCACTTCAGACTTTTAGGATTTTCAGCCTAAAAAAAATATTTGTAAAATTCCTTCTATTTCTGTATCTTATATTTATAATACACTTCAGTGCAGAAATTTGAAACAGTGCGTTCCAGAGGAGTGGATACAGTTATGGCTTTCTGCAAAATGATGCTATTTTTTGCGCAATTCAGGTAATTTACTATACAGCTTCAGAAATTTGCAGTCACTCTGCCTTTCATTTTCTCCTGTGCTTCTGCCATTGCTGGCACCTTAACATACCACTTATCATAAATTCTCAGTTTGTCTGGTTCCTAAAGCTCTGACCCATTTTGGTTTTAGCAGAAAATCCATCAAACTTTTCAAAAGTCTAAACAGTTCATACATTTCTAGAAATGATTTTTCTGTGTAGTGTTTCATTCCATGCGCAAGATACATAAAAATGGAAAATTGATGTTGCTTGATTGACCTTATTTCATCAACAAAGATTATGAAGTACTTGTTATTTAGGACTTACAGGGTTATTTTAGTAATGATTAATACTGAAATTTGCCTAATTTTATTTAAAGGGTTAGTAATTCTAGATACAGTGTTTAAAAGGCAAATAATTGATACATAAATCGTGGGTTAAGTTTGATTCATTTAAACACTTAAGATAAATTTTTCTTTCGGTTTTAGGAAGAAATCAATAGCATACTAAATGGCAAAACTTTAGGCAAGGAAAGAACAGCAATAATTTACTGCATTCTTTGACATCCATGACATGTTTATGTAGCAATTATATAATAAAACATATATAATATGCATAATGAGTAGGCCCAATTTCCTCAATAAATAAATATACGACCAACATAATCTAATCTCTTGGAGTTTGTTAAATTGTAACATACTCTGACTCATATTTTTGAGCCTAAAATTGTCTCCCAGTAGCTTTGTTTATCTTTGGGAGTTAATACTCCCTTCCCTGCTCTTACCCTATTGCCTTTGAACAAACCACAGTGTGGCTTCTTATCTTCTTGTGTGTTAACTCTAGCACAAGTACTGAAGGCTAAACTGTACTGCCAGTAAAACTCGTGCAATCTCATTGGTGTCACTGGGTTTGTACCAGCATAACTGATGTTACATTTATTCATCTGTGGATGCACTTACGCCTGCAAGAAGAAGCAGGCCTGAAAAGGTAAAGAAAATACTGGTACAAATAATAAAAATGAGTAATAAGGAATATTCACATAAATAAAGTATATGTGCATTCATAAACAAATATTCATGTATTCCACAGGACAAGCTTTTTATGCATGAGTCACTTCACAACTATTTTTACAGCAGCAGAAAGGTTCACTATTTCTCTTAAAATCTTGGAAGACTCTTTAGTGTATGTATGGGCAGGGAGCCACAGTCCTCTGCACTCTAAAACTAAAAGCACAGCAGAACTGCTCCCTCATGCCCAATTAATTTTGCTGCAGAAAAAAAAAAGAAAAAAAGGATAAAAAAAAAAAAAAAGACGCCAATCCAAATAGCTGAGACAAAATCAAAGTGCTTTTCTGCTCCTCCTCACAAGCTCAGGGAAAGAAAATTGATGTAACTGTTGCTCACAGGGATTAACAGTGCACACCATGAGCAGCAGCTACTACAGCACAGCTGATCATCAGTCACAATCTAAGCCTAGCCAAAGTTCAGCAAATTGTTCCAAATGCTTCTCAGCTTTCTTGGTAGGAAATGCTGCTTTGCATCAGTCTGAGAGAAATTTCATTTTTTTTTTCATAAAAGTTTCTTCAATTTAAATCTAAGGAGAGAGGGGCAAATCACTTTCATCCACCTTCAGTTACGTTTCCAATATAAAGATGGGATCTTGAAAGGTGAACCTGGATGTTACTTTTGAAATAATTTCTATGCTGTAACTCAGTATTTTAAGAAAAAAAAAAAAAAAAAGATGATGCTTTTAAGGTTATCAACAGCGGAGATGCTTTACTTAATCACTAAGGGAAAAGCCAAAAGAAAGCTTGAGAAAAATGCTGACGCATAACGCTCTTTAAAAACAAGCACAAAAAGCTGGAGCTGCACAACAACCTTCCTCGTATGAAGAAAGCAGTGTCGGTAAAAAACCTGTGGTAGAGAAACTACTCAAAGAATAGTTTTAGTACAGTAAAATGTACAACTGCGACACAGAAATACTTTGAAAATGTTTAATGTTATGTAATGTCACTTTAAAATGTCAAGTGTTGCATCAGCTCTTTTCACAAGTAGAGCATAGTCTACCAATTATAGGAAGTATCTTTAGTATGTTCTCCATAGGTTTCACGATGTAATGGAACTTAAAATTTCTACATCTAAATTATAAACTACCTGGGAGCAGAGGTCTGGAGAATATTCTGGTTCTTACCTCACCAACATGTAATAAAGTTAGTGGTGAGTGATCATCATAGTTAGATTTGTGTATAACCTGTCTCCTGGACATCAAATTCCCTGATATCCACAAGGTCATTAATTCCTGGGCCTTACTACATTGTACATGCTCTAACCGGTCTGCTCCACTGATGTGTTTTCTTTCAGGCTTAATTTTTTTTCTGCCTCATTCCATATGCACTATGTAGAGTGTTAGCATATGATATAAAAGCTCCTCTGCCCCCAGAAAGGAATAAAAAACCCCAAAAAACCTGTTTAACTTTGCAGGCTTGTGTTCATTGTGATGTACCTCTGATTTTCACCAAAGCAGAAACATTAAAACTGTGTCAGGGAAAGCTATTTTCATAATCTCTTTGAGTCATTCTTCACTAAGAATTGTTGGGAAAGAACAATGGCTATAAAGAGACCTGGAAATAAGAAACTGCACTCAATGTGTGTATCACATAAAATGTTAAAGCTTTAACACTACTAAAGCAGGGGAATGCCTACAAAATAGAAACAAACTGGATTTTAGGTACAGACAGAAAAATCAATGTGGAACTCAATAATTGGGTAGAAAGTAAAGTATCATCTATTTTCCTCCAATAGATCTGCATATAAAGACACTGTTCATTGAGACATGTCATTTAAATGGGGGTCCTAGGTTCTTACTAAAGACCAACCTGTGTCATTGATGAGACCATCTCCTTAAGTCATACGAATGGCTCCTGGACATCGGTCCCTCTTTTGAAAGGATGGACATCTTTCAACAATGTCAAGATATATGAAAAGATGTTCGATAAACTAGAACTTATTTGTGGCCTTCTACATGAAAATAAAATGCCTGGAGAATGAAAGAAGAGCACTTCTCTGACTTCACAAACAAACTTCGAAGTGATACATAATGCCTCTAAAAAGAAATCAAACAGTATTGAAAACACCAGCTGCAAATTACATTTGTCCTTCTCTGGGGGAATAACAAGAGGTCATATGGATAGTTGGAGGCTTTAACAATTTAGAGAGTAAGAAAGAGCACTATTAAGATAACAGCAATCTGTTTCTACTAAAGAGAAAGATGGTGGTGAAATATGGGTGATTAATCAACCTTGTACAGTGCACGCTATTTGAAAAATTATAGCTCAATAGTTTCAAGATAAACCCAATGCGTTATGCTCACCTTTCCATCACCTTTGCAAAGTCTAACTTCTGAATTTGGACATCATACAAGATTAATTTTGTTATGACCACACTACTGCTCAATTAAGCTGTGTAAAAATGAAAAAACTGCAGTTGCCAAAATGCAATAAAGTGAAGTTTTCTGCCTAGTTAACATCAAACATCACATATTCGGTGCACATAATTTATGACTAAAAAGAATCCAAAGTCTTAAACTACTGCCGTCTTTCTGCAGAATGATTTACAGGCACAAACCACTCGACAGCTGATTGAATATGTTAATGTAAAATTAAAAAAAAATGCACTTCTCTTGTCATTTCTTTTTATTAATAACCTCCACAAAGTGGAAATTTATCTCATGTAGGCATATTTACTTTCTATTACCCTCAATCTTCTATAGAAAATTATGAGAGCTAGGATTTTTAAGATCAGGAAAACAGATATTATCTGTGGTATATTTGGGTTAGCTACTATATGCAGAAAGCTAGGTCATCTAAACACTGATTAAAAATATAATTTATCATTGAGGCTGATTCACCAGATCACTGCATTAAAAGTAGCATGGGCTTTTTATTATGTAAAATGTGGATTAGAAATGAGTCACATTCCAAAACAGTCAACACTCACAAACAGCAACAGCAGGGACTTTGCTTCAGAACATTTCCTGCAACTGTGCTGAAGGTGTGTTAGTTTTACAGCACAGATCAGCTAATCCCCCGATAGGAGAAAATGAGAGAGAATTTAAATGGTTAATTTTGCATTTTTATTAAAGCGAAATGGTGTTCATTCAGATTTATTTGTATTGCTGTAGGAAATGGGTAGGGACACACTGCAGCTATTTAAAATTTTTGAAAAGTTAACATAAATAATGTGAAAAACCCCTTCTATAAAACCTGCAAAGGATAATGTTAAGAGCAATACATAAAAGATTGTAAGAGAAGGAAATCTTTCTATCCAATATTATTACTAATGTCGCATTATGTACTGCCAGGATAACAACAACCTTGCCTTGGCTTAACTTTAAAAAGCAGTTTGCAAAGCAAAACATCAGTCAATTGTAGACATAAAAAATAAATTTCCTTAAAATTACAAAGAAGCGTTCTCACAAAATAAATTTCAGTATATCTCATCTTAGAGGACTGAAATATCACAGAAATTAAGCCCTTCCATTTCCAATAAGATATGAAACCAATATTTTTCTTTTCCACTCTTCATCAAAATCAGTTTTCCCTTCACTACCAAGCAGCTACTTTCCCTTTACTTCTTAAGTTATCTGAGGTCAAAGGAATACATTTGTCTCTGACAACAGCACTCTAAATTTTGCCTAACTAATGTTTGAAGTCCTCCAAATGAAGTCTTATGGAACAGGAAAGCTCTGNACTATTAAGATAATGACATCTGTACTAACTTTTCTTTCACTTTTGAAAACAGGTTTCAGTTAAGTTCTATGCCTTTAATACAGTGACATCTACCTACAAGTGCCATTGTCTCAAAGCACAAATAAGTCTGTAGATAAGTAATTATTCACTTGTACTCTTTATGCTGTGTTTCCTAATTCAGTTCAGAACTGCAACTTCATGACAAAGTAATTCAGAATAAAGCTATCACCTTGGAAAAATAGTCTTGTATACCTGAAGAGTTTTATCAACATTTTAATTTTATACCCCAATTAAGCTTTTTATGCAAAAGAATAAAAACTAAAATGAACAGAAATATTAATGGAAGACAATTGGTTTGATGGCTTAAGCAAATGGATTGCATTATTGAAGCACATTTTCAAGAAGTTATGTTAGCCACTGAATCCTTGCAAACCCACAGGCCCTACTGATTTTAGCTTACTGCTACAAAATCCAGTAATGTTAACTGTGGGTCTGTAGTGCAATATATCAAAAATGACACAAAAGCAAAAGCTAATTCAAGGCTAGGAAGAGCGAGACAAAACCAAAATCAAACTACATTTAATTTAAGTCAGTTCGGGCCATGCAGTTCTAGGCTGACTCAAATCTCCAAGTGGTTCAAACAACTCTGACAGACATGCTCTGCATTCTGCAGCACTTAACAACAACCTCATGGACAAATGATCTTATACGAATTAAAAATGAAGTGTAGCTGGGTATGTACATACACTCCCACACCCACACAAGTATATATGATTTTTCTCATAGTGACAAAAATAACTGGTAGAGTAGTGCTTTGCTGTCTTCCCGACAGTAGAGGCTACAAGAAGAAGAGTGGCCCACCAGGAACAAACTTTGCAAAAGCAAAGCACGGTACCTCTTTCAGGGGGTTTATTTCAATGTCACCCAAAGGACCAACTGCCTGACAGTGGGTAGAATGTATCCAGAAGACTGCTGTCAAGTTTAGGTTTTTGTCAGCAAATCTGCTTCATAAACTCCAGTGTGTGAACTAAAGAAGGGAATTTGCTTCTCAAGCACACCCATCATCTGGACTGAAATCTGGACTAAAATGCTAAATTCATGCACTCTAAGAAGACAAAATCCAAGAAGTATGAGGCATTACATATTTCCTCTGCAGCAGAAGGGACACAGAGTATGATGTGCTCTTTTTACAGTTCAATAAGCTCCTCTCTCCCATTCCGCTAATGACAGTGTTTCAATCAAATGTCTATACAAAGAGTTTCTTGATTGAATCTAAAGGCCAGGGTTATTCACAGGCAATTGAAAATGGAAAGTATTATAATGTTGCAGAATAGTAGTGTGAAGGAGTAATTAGATACGTGACCAAGGGATGCTTCTGCTTTTTGGATTGATAGGATGTTGGTATTTCTACCTACATCCAGACACAATGAAGGTTTTCTTCTGAAGTTTTATGTAATGTGATATGTAGCACTCAAATATGCAAAGTAGAACTCATTCCTGGGTAATATAAAAGAAATGCCCTCAAATATTGAAGTTATTTTACTTTAGTTAGTTTTCCCCTTAGTTAAAAATCATGTCTTTGATGATGATCCAATATTCAAAATTGCATCTAGAATCTAAAAGAGAACACAGTAAAAACAATTACATTTTTACTTCAAAATCACTTTGGTCCCTTTTGTAAAAAGGTTTCTGTCTAAACCAGTGTAACTTAAAGTAAAAGGTTTGAAATATACTGATTTTCCAGTAGAAAAGCAATGGATATGAAATAGAGACAAAATAAATCAGTTTTGTAAGATCCATTCTGTACTTTTGCTTTGGGTTTTGAACAGCAGCAACATATGTTTCTGCTTTCCATCGTACTAAAATCCATTTAAGTCATCAGATGGCAGGATGAAGATTTTTCTATTTTTGCATGTTTAAGGGGAATAGTTTTATGTTAGTTCATTAGTCTTGTGTTATGTAGCACCTTCTTCACTAATGATCTCAAAATATTTTATAAACATGAGTTAAATCAGCCTTGTCAATACTGCTGTTATAAAGGAAAAAAATCTCTTATGCCACTACAGCAACGATGCGATGCAGAATTCATGGCAGTGATTGCCAGAGCAAAAAATGTTGCTGTGATCCAATTCAAGGGCCAAAACAGAGAAGCCAAGTCAATGCAGCTTTTAAAAACTAGCACAGAGCTCTACCAGATTTAGCTTTTCCATTGTAATCTACATTAACCAATAGACTAAAAGAGAAGTATAAACAACAACCAAACAAAACGTGTGTTTAACAATCTGGAAAACGCAAGAATCATTTGAGATAATAAGATGTGAAATCTGACTTTAAAGACTATGATCAAACTAATTAACAAAGAAGTAATAAATTTCTTCCCAAGGTAAGTCAATTGATAAATAGATACATCCACTTATGTATCGATATTTTTATATATTTTAATGCAATCATTAATAAAAAAATACCAATTCTGAGGGGTCCCTACTTCTGTGAAAATTTAGATCCTACCTTTTTAAACAAAAATTTATCTTTAATCCTTTACTACCACTGTCTTCAAAAATTTGCTCATCATAGTTATATACAACATTTAATATTCATTATATAATGCCACATGACTTATGCTTTATTGTAGAAGTATATAAGGCCACCTTCCTCCTCCAACTTACTTACTGAGGCCTAGGCTATGCCTACATTCATATTATCCAATAAAAGCCTTTAGAGCACTGACTGTCTCAGAAATTTGCAAATTTTCACCATTCTTTTTACCATCAGAATAGGATGAGAAGAATTTATTTTCCTCAGTAACCTTTTTTTAACGCTTTTATGTACCCTCCTTCTAATGTGCTAAATCCAGGTGTAGCAGCTGACTGGGATGACAGAGAAGGAAAGTTGAGAATTTTCTGAACCTCCCCATTTCAGCATCAGCTTGGCCCCTGCTCACGAGCTGTCACAGAGCAACTGCCACGCTCCCAAGGGGGTCTGAACTCCTGGTGTCCCTAAGCAGGGATGCCTCAACACAGCAACACAGCCATCTGCATGGCTGAGCCCAGGAAAGTGTAAAAACAATCCAAAGATTTGATTACTGCTCACGAAGACATAACCTTAGTCTGAAAGACACTTCTTTAGGAAACAAGTTCAGTGTATCTGCACAGAACTCAGAGGCTCTATTAGCAAAGCAAACCAGTAATAAAATAACAGTAACAATAAATTTAGTAATAGTATTATTAGAAGAAGTTGAAGAAGCTGGAGAAAAAGAAGCAGGATAAGAAGAAAAAGGAGGGGGAAGAGGATGAGAAGGAGGAAGAGAATTTGGAAGAACAATGGGAAACTGAAGAAATACAAGGAATTCACTGGCACCAAAAGGAGAATAAAGTATATATTCCTTAGATCTCATCACTGTGACAAGACAGGAGGAGGAAGGGAACAACCACAGTACTTGAGTGAACTTATATTAATGTTTAGTTGAGGTAAAAGGAAATTGAAATTCCATCATGAAATAAATAGGAAGGTTCCCATCCATTTTGAGAACTGATGCAGCAAAGTCAGCCTTAGATCTACTTTGAACCTAACTATACAGCACTTTGGAAACTAAAAAAGAAATAAATAAGGCTTACTCCGTGCAACAGAGAACCTGGGATGATTCATGTTATCAATTAATGCTTCTCATTATACAAAAAGATCTAAAATTTACAGCCGAAGAACAGAGAACAAACAAACTCCCACAAATGTTTAATTGTGCTTAAAATGCCACAGAATAATTTGTTTTGTACCATCGAAGCTTCCTATCAAATTTATTCCTACATCCAAAGCTTGGCAAGCCAGGTTTCAAGCCACTGAACCTAGAAACAAAGCTAATTAACTGTTTCTTCTGTTATTCACTGTAGGCCCCAAATTATAAGGAATAACATACAGTATAATAGAATAAGGCCTTTTTTTTTTATCTCATTGAAGATAAGCATACTCATGAAAAACAGTTCCTCACAGGATGACTTTTGTTTTCCAAACTACTGAGTTGAAAGGTTTGAGTACCAAAAGGTTTAATTACATGAATTTAAATCATTAGAACGTTAATCAGACAAATCACACAGTTTAACAGTTGTATACCAACTGTAAAAAGGAGATTTCTCTCTGGTGGACCAGTGGAAACATTATTTTGAAAATGCTTTCTGAATGCTAATCTGTGATGTGAGGCCCCCTCCCTCAGAAGACACTCCGGAATTTTTGGAGGAAGAGGATGGGCAGAGCTGTTACTGGCATGGCAATGCATTGACGGTACAGTGCGGAAAACAGAACAATGACACAGGTTTCTTGCATTGTTGAGCCAACAGCTAAACAAAATCACGAGACTTCCCTATCTGGTGTGTAACAACATTAAAAATGGCCTGATTTTATTTAGGGATAATTTCAATATGGCATAAAATGGATCACTTAACTTTGTTGTGATAAATACAATGAAAATTACAGTTACAGAATCACAGAATATCAGGGATTGGAAGGGACCTTGAAAGATCATCTAGTCCAATCTCCCTGCCAGAGCAGCAGTTATTGAAGAAAAGCATAGATTTTAATAAAATTAATACATTTATTAAAAGTTTTATTTCTTTAAAGCAGCTTTTTTTTTTTCAAAAAAATTAGTGGACAGCATAATCTAGTTGTAATGAAAAGCATCTTAAAAAAACCCCAACAATCAGAAATAAAAAATTAATATGACAAAGATTTTCATGAGATGCATCACTTGCATATATATAGCCACCAGCCTTTGAATTTTATTTCACAAATTAATTTAGATATGGTACTCAGATTAGTGGAATGCATACTCAGATGAAAGACTTAAAGAACAAGCAGCTAAGATTACAGAAAAACAGGATATGAGAAAAAGAATGTGATTATAGGAAACACGGGCCAATTGGTAAGATCTAAGAATTTCTACCTGCTCCTCCCATAGGAGGCTTCCTGGACTGCATGTGTGCTTTGAGGTTTGACAACAGGAGCCAAATAGCAGGGATCATCTAAGATGACTCTAGCCCTGAAGATCAGCGCTTCTGTATCTTTTAGACACGCTGCTGTTATGGAGAGGGTCAGCTACTCTGTGCCCACTTATATCATGGCTGCTTTTAGCTTTGGACAAAAAAATCATAATTGAAGCTGGCTTCTCTGATCCATAAAATAATTTGTCCCTATTATAGCATTAGATGGATTTTCATGGTAACTACGAAAGAATGAAGCTTTAACAACTAGGTAGCTAACTCTAAGAATACATTCAACAGAGACGTCCCTACACATTTACAGTCTTCCTCCAAGCATGTTTTGAAGTCCTCACAGTGCTGAAAAGGCAGGTGCTTGACTCATGATCAGGTTTCAAAATAATAATTAAATCTAGTTTTCTGTTACCCCTCTGAATGGACCTGTCTGAAAAAAAAAAAAAAGCCCAAACATTTTAGGACATATCTGCTAAACTATATTTCCTGTAAGATAAATGGTATTATGATGGCTGCATTACCATACACTTAGTAGATTCAGTTTTGGAAGATTTTCCTCTGCCTTTCCAAATGTTTGAGGCAAAGCCCCACTAACACCCCACAGTTTTATAGGCCCCACATGCTATTATAGGCTGTACAAGGTCTGACTGGGATGGAGTCAATTTTCTTCCCAGAAGGCTGGATGACACTATGCTTTGATTTGTGGCTGAAACAATATTGGTAACACTCCAATGTTTTGGCTGTTGCTGAAGAGACCTTGCAGAGCACCAAGGATTTCTCTCTTTCCCATTTTGCCCGTTCTCCCCCAACAGTGAGTACGCAGGGGGTGGATTAAAAAAAAAGGGAGGAGACACAGCCAGGACAGCTGACCCCAGCTGACCTCAGGGATATTCCATACCATAGGATGTCGGGCTCAGCAATAAAAGCTCAGGGAAAGGAGACAGAGCAGAGACATTCATGGTTATGGTGTTTATCTTCCCAAGTAACTGCTACACGTGATGAAGCCCTGCTTTCCAGGCAGTGGCTAAACATCTGCCTACCAATGAATTCCTTATTCTCATTTGCCTGCACGTGCAGCTTTTGCTTTCCCTATTTAACTGTCATTACCTCATTACATATTACCTTGCCTTCCTTCTGTTTTCCCACTGGACCACAGGAAAAGGGAGTGAGAAGAGTGTTTGGCTATTGGCCAGAGTCAACCCACCACAAACTGTCTGTAAGCCCATTTTTGAAAGGTTCACTGGGCCAGGAGGGGATGAACACACAAGCAAACACGTATCTGGCCCAATGACTACAGTACCTTCCTAGCAGAGGAAATACCATAAAATGACACCAAACCAAATCAAACTAGCCCTGGGACTGGGAGCTGGAAGGAAAACACAGCTCTCCCAGCCAACTCTGCCAAATATTAGGTTGGAGGAAGAGGTCGTTTGTCTGTATGTTTGTCTGTCTGTCTGTCTCATTTTGGAGAATGTTCAAGCGCACAAATCCTGACCAGAAAGAAACGCTTATTTTAAAAGCAAAGACTGCATGACATGTGGGGCACTATGTTGGCCTGGGATCAGCAGATACGTTTCACCTTGACATCTCTTACTGGCTAGTCTAAATTAGTCCCTTTTTGACAGTACTGCTGTGTCCTATATCTAAGGGACATAACTCTTCTCATGTACCAGGTAAGAGCAAGGTTACTAATTCACAATTCTTTATTTTTACAACAAGCACCTTCTGTTTATTTATCTAGTTCACATCATGTGTCGGAGACTGAAACAGCCCACAGGCACTTTTCAGTCTACTGTCAATATTTCTCTTGAATGTGTTTGGTCATTTGTCCTTTTTTTTTTTCTTTTTAAGGGAAAGGAACACTAGCATAAAAGGGGTATGAAAGTGTATAAGTATTGACAGACAGTGTTATGGGAATAAATCATATTGATTGAACATCTTGTCACTAGTGAAATTGCATCTGTATTCAGGAATTCTAACACCGTAGCTGCAGAGTATCCTGGGCACAGGTCCAGCACTGGAAATGAGAACTGGGGCTCACAATGTCCCTCCTGGTACATGTAGAGAACACTAAGTGCAAAATGTCTTCTTAAAACAGAAGAAAAGTCAAACTTATAGAAAGTGAGAAGAGAACAGATGGTTCTGATGTTAGGAAGCAAAACTGAGACTTCAAAATGATAGGAAACCTTTTTAGAAAGCTGAATGCAAATGAATAGAAAAATTGTATTTAACCTTTCCATCCTTCCCAATGGTTGAAATTCCCAACGAGGGATTTGATTCTCTTCTGCTTTACAGCAGTGTCATTCTTCTAAATTGCTCTTGTCTGTGATCTTTACATGTGTTCTGCACAATAATTTATCAGTTTTATGAATTGTCAGAAACAAATAAGCTGGCCAGGGCAAACCCTATTAAACTTCCTCATCAATAGTCCAGGTGTAGGTGGAGAAATAATTAGATTTATACATTGATATCATAAGAAACAGATGTGGACAAAACACAACAGATGAGAGACATTAATTAAGAGCTTTAAAAAGATAACTAAGAGTATGCAAGGAAAAAGAGTAGATACTGGCTGTCTAGCTTTGTACCACTTGCTTTTCTTGCCTCCAATCATTTAAGCCTCTCTTTATTATATATTCACTTTGTCTTTCTCTTTGTCCTTTATCTTCAATTATAGGTGCTTTTACAGTCTAAAATGTCAGTGTTATCAAATGCTTGTAGAAAAGCAGATCTTTTAAACTCTTAATAAAAACATGCATTTCTTTTAGGGTAAAGCAAATTTTTCTAGAAGTCACAAAAAGGAAGGGACATTAATATGAAAACCTGAAGTCATCTAGTTGATGCTGTAATTTATCATGAACAGCTTTCATCTGCAAAAGGAATATAGACAGACAAATGAAGAGCTGTTTGCATCATTCTAATATTACAGTGTGCAACTAGAAATCTTCTTAATAAGCAAGAAAGGAGCCTGGTGCTCTAAAAGGAAATATTCATACTTTATGTCACTAGTAAAGAGGAAAGGCTTAATTAAATCACAGGGTTGGGTTTTTTTTTCGAAGAATGGCTAGTTTTAGTAAGTTACAGTTTATGTGTTGAAGTCTAAGCTGCAAATTCTGTGTATATAGTATGCTGTAACTCAACTGAGTGCAAAGATCATTCCTGATTTCTTCTGCTAGAAAAGATGAACCATGTAACTGTAAAAGACATGATTAATCGTAAGATTTGTTTAAAACTTCTATGCAATACTGAATAGAATTTCTGTGAGAAAACAAACAAATTCCATATATTATTACAAAAAACAATACTTACATAAGGGATTGTGTCCAAGGTGTCTGTGTTGACAATTATAGGGGCAGGGCTTGCCTGAAAGGGAGCAAAGAGAAAGAGACATTTAAAAATATGAAATTAATAAATATTGAAATGCTCATAATGATACATTAAATTGAAAGTCTAAAAGCCTGTCTTCCAACTGAATGCTGGGTACTGTTCAGGCAATTAAGGATGAAGGAAATAGATTCTCCAAATCAGAACTCACTGTGGTCTGTCCTGTCAATTTCATTGGGCTTTGGATCACATCCTGAATATATAATAACTAGCCATGCATTTTTTAGTAGAACTCTAAGAAATGTGATGTGTTCAACTTACAGTTAGGTTACCCTGGTGGAGAGGGTTTCAGCCTCCCTGACCTTACAAGTCCACTTTTTGTGTTTGAGCAAAACCAAGATGATCTTTACACAGGATAAACATCAATATATTATGTTTATGCTACTTATCTGTACGTAGGATATATATATGCACTTATACTATATTTATGGCAAAGCTATATATTTTGCATAGTTCATATGCACTTATCGGATGTTCAGTTTGAAATATAGACCTAGTTTAAAAAGCTTTGTGAATCTGTAAAGCTGCCCAACCTGATATTTAACTTAGTGATGAAACCCATATCCAGCCTAGTGTTTAGCCACCTGAAATGCCCTAACCTCTGCCTATTGAGATCCCTCTGAACAGAAACTCCAATGTCTCATCTGCTCTGTGCAGTCTGGTGATCCCTAAAACCTTCCTGACAGTGCACTCTATCTGAGCATTTTGGTTACTAATGAAGATGTTAAACAGCATTAGCACCAGTATCAGCTCTGTAGAAACACTCCAAGTAGCTTGCCATCAGTTATTGGACTATGAATTGCTGACCACTACTGTTTGGTTCTGGTGGTCTGTCCAGTGTCCCACTTGTCTTCTAGGACATCCATCCCTTCACTGTCTCTGTTGTTTGGCTACCAGATTGAGAATTTGTGCTGAAAGCCTTGCTAAAATCAAGGCAAACAGCACCTACTGATTTCCCCTCATCCACAAAGCTAGTCATCCCATCACAGAAAGCTGTCAGGTTGGCAAGGTACAATATACTCTCTGTAAATTGATCTGCCTCTTTGTAATCACCTCCTCCTGTCCTCCATGAGCCTTGACAAGTCTTCCTGGAGACACCCACCAGGATGTTTCCTTTTTTTTTAACATTCCTACCTAATTCTAACACCCGGGTTCTCACTTGGCCCATCACCCTTTCCACAGAGCAAGTCTGAGCATTTAAGTTGTTCCTTTGAATACTGTGACTCTTCCCTGCATAGCCTTCCTATGGAGCCTGTAAAGAATTGGCTTCCAAGCAAGAATACCTTTCAGGGTTCAATTTAACACAGTGCTTACTGTATTCTCTACTGATTGGAAGAGCTGAACTTCAACTATCAAACTGGTAATTTTCTGCTGCTGAGGTATTAATCCTGATCAGACAGATGAGCACAAAAAAATTCACAGAGCAATAGTTTCAGAGGGATATAGAGACTATAACCATTCACTCACAACTAAGATCATCAGTGTGTTTCCTTTTTCCATTCCTCCTGTTCCTACCTGTGCATGCCTATGTGTGCATACATACGTAGGTCAGAGAGTCTGTGAGGTGATTTGAGGTTTTCTTTCTGTTGTTTTTTTTTTTTTTTTTTTTTTTTACTGGGAAAATGGATTTATTACAAGCATTTTGCTTCAGTCTGTCTAACATATGGTAATTTGAAGAACACTGACATCCTGAGCTACAACATTGCATTTAAGTGCAGGAAATTGAGTTGGTTTTATTAGTTGTGTCCTGTTTGCAGCTCATGCTTTAAAGAAAAGTAGGAGGCTTTAACCAGGCAGAGTTGAGAAGACTATTTGCAGCCACTGGAGAGAGTCCTAAATATGGTGGTTTCCATGAAATACACAATAACACCAAAATAGTCCTGTAATCACAGTGAAGTTACTCAAGGGATAGGTCAAGAGAAAATCAGTAGCAACAGGGAGTCAGAAGGATTTTACCTTCCAGGATGATGTGTCTGTATCTGTTCTGACTTAAAACCACGTCACATGCACTGATTCACCAAATTCCCAAAAAAGATGCCCAGATATCTGCACACTTCTCATAGAGAACACTGACAAATCTGTCATAGCAGTTCATCAACTCATCAATACTTGCATAAATTAAGAAAAGCACACACAAAAAAAATCTAGATTATCTCGAGACTCTCTGCCTACTGTACTGTGTCTTGGAGCCACCGCTGCCTCTTATTTGTCACACTCTATATACCCACACATATATAAGATATCTAAGTTTGAAGACTGTATGGCAGGAAGAAATGGCTTTGTGAAAGACAAAAGATCATGACTTTATTCCTAGCTCTGCCCTTTGACCTGCTTTGTAGTCTTAAATAAGACATTTAATTACTCTTTACCTAGCTTTTCCCAGCTATAAAACAACTCTAGCAAAACTGGCTTAAGTTTTAAGAGAGATGATGGCTGGCAAGAACTAAATAATCTGCCCATATGTTGGGAGTCTGAAAATGTTACATGTTTGATTGCCTAACTTGCAGCATGAATTCAAATCAGTGGTAATTAGTTCACGAAACTGACAGCCCCTTCTTAAGCCAGGTAGCATACAGAGCGCTCCCAAGACACTGCAATCAAATTTTAAAGATAGGAAGAGCCTTCGTGAACATACTCACAATTCTGCAGCTGCAAAATAAACCCAAACCAATCATCAAAAGAGGGAATTTTACTGAGTGTAGCGGAGTGATTCTGTTTTCCCCTTTCCCCAAGCACTCCCCTTTCTGCTCTAATCCTTACCTATACAGTAAGTATTATACTATGTGGACAATGTACCATGTGGGCTGTCAGAACTACTGCTCCCTGCACAGACCTTTCTCCTGCCCTTGACTAGAAGCGCTGCTTTCAGCTGAGCCATCTCTGTGCTTTGAAGAAAAGGCATCGCACTGACAGCTGCAGTGACAGATTGGCATAGCTGAGACAAAACTTGAATAGCTTTGGGGGAAAAAAATGAGGAATTTTTTTTTTCCTTCTTTTTTAAAGGACTTGAGCACAACAGACTTTGCTTCCACAAATATATGAGATTGTTTTGCTTGCAGCAAGTCAGACAGTCTAGTTGCTTTTCCACCAAAAGCACAACTTAAAAGCAAGACACACTGAAAGCACTTGAAGCCAGTAGAAAGAGAACAAAAAGGCACACGGCCTAGTTCATGAACATTTACTCTGCTACCAAATTCCCTACAAGTGTATGACATGACTCATACCTCTCAGACAAGATGACCTTTCCCTCTACCGCAAGCAGTAGTATTGTCCTCGTTGACTAGTTTTATTTACAGCATTAACAGTTCTATAGACTATCCACATTAATGAATGTCATTCTTTATTAATAATTATTATTAATTCAATATTCTATAATTAGAAATACAGTTAATAATATAAAAATAAATAATATATTATCATGTATAATTATAACTATTGTTAATAATCATAATTATTGAATGTCATTCTTTTTGGAGCATTCATAACAGTTTTAACTGTTCCTACTCTGCAGTGCTGTATTCAACACCAGACTGTTAAATTACTTGCATAGGTATATGGTAATGATTTATAAATAATGAGCACAGCACATTACTTCTTAATCTGAAAACACTAAAACAAGTATGCGATCATTTGGAAACTATCAATCTATATTTATTCCTAGCTGTGACTTTAATTTGACTGAAAACTCTCAATTACTTGTTTTCCTGTTAAGGAATCACCATCATTGCCTACATTATTATATTTAAATAAACTCAAAACGAAGAGGTGATGAAATTTACAGTAATGCCACATGGTACGTATTACCATTTTAAAAGTAAGTGGAGTTGTCAGTGGTTTATTAGCACCTTTTGCAGACACCTGACTCTCTGGACTGCAGGCCAGAGTTAAGGACTCATCTTTTCAAGTAGTCAGCCCTAAATTCTAGCACCCTCTCTGTTGCAGTTTCATTTTAGTACAAAATGTTCAACATGTGTCTTAATAATATGAAGTGGAGCAGCCCTGGTATTTGTACACGAATAGAGCACGCTGCATCTCTCAGATATAAAGCATCAGACTGTTTGAGGCCTTAAGAAGGTAATGCTGAATAAGTTTAAATTCATCTCATATTTTCAAAAGTTTCATTTCACAACTGTAAGAAATAGGTCTACATTGATACACAACGGCAATAAAGATTAATTGATAATTTAGGTGTCAAAACAGTAATTCCCTGGCATGCTCTGAGACCTCAAGATCACAGAAAACGCAGAGCCGTTTGTCGTATTTACCACTGAATTACAAAGTGTAAGATTAAGAAGGAGAAAAAGTCATTTGCTCGCTATTAAACAGAAAATATAAAAGATAGGGAGCCTCTTTGAACATCTAAAGAATGACTTTTCAGCAAACAATCCTACCTGTACTTAGAAACATAAAACACAAGTCAAAAGCAGCTTTGCTTGCAGGCTGCAGCTGTCAAGAACAGAAGAAATACACCTCAAAAAAACCTTGAGACCATTACCTACATATATAATGCAACCTCATATAAAGCCATTTAATTTAAAGGTAAATAGTGCCTTTCAAAGAAGGTGTCTTTATTTTGGGTCTTGGGGTTTTCAGTTGGGTCTTACTTAATATGTACGAATAATTTCCTTTTCTAAATTGTCTTATCTGTGGCGTTATTTAAACCAAAAAGGAAGTAGACCTAAGGAAAACCCAACACTTCTGTATGGATCCACAGGCTGCCAGGGGGAACGGCAAGAAAGCACCTACTTTACCGTTGTTGAAGTTTCACCTGTACTGGTAGTAGCAGTTTGAATTAGCAATTATTAACTTAATGGTAACTTTTTGTCCAGTATCATATCCAGTGAAGGACACAGAAATGTCAATGGGAAAAGCTCTGTCAAGAATGAGGGATAATTATGGAACATCTGAATTTTCAGTGAAGATATTATTCAACTAAATGTTATTGCACATTAAATTTTGAGGTGATAACCTTCCTATCGCTAGAGAGGGTGGATCCATCTGTCTCATTCTAGGATGCCAAATGCCGTACTAAGACTCACACAGAGGTCCCTTTTTCACATCTCTACTGACTCACAAAAGAAATTGATGCGAAGTGTCATACACCAGTGCTCTAGCTTTGCACAGGAACTTAGGCTTAAATCCTGTTTTAAGATATACTGCTTCTGCATGTATTCACGGCCTTTTGGAAATGAAAGGTCCATAACATTAATTTATTACAAATATTCCTGCTCTGAAGTCTGATCTGATCTCCACCGTGCTTCAGAACTTTCCCCAAAGTCTGTGTCAAAGCACACCTCTTGAGAAAATAACAGCTTTAACCAATCCAGGCATTGCCAGTTTCTGACATGTTCTTATGTCTGGGTATGGAAACTCTAGAATCGAGAGCAAAATAGAAATACATTCCATATGGTCTTTCTCTAAGTGCATTATCTTCAAAACTCTGACATCTGATATGCATACTTATTTTTTAAAGATTTTATATAATTTATAAGAATTTTATAAAAAGCAGGAAAGATTTGAAAAATTTTGCCACTGCAAACTACATCAGTGGAAACCTAGACTGCAAAAAAGGAGTTATGCTACTGAATGTTATGTTGTTATGGAGTGATGCTACTGAAAAGCGAAGAGCTAAGCTAACTTTATACTACAAAATTAACAAAACTGGTTACATCTTTCAATTTAAACATTCTGCTATTCTGCTACGTCTATCAGTTCTAAAAAATTCTGAGTGAAAGTCCCTGCATAACTGAAGTTAATGGCAGAACATTGATCTGCTTCAAAAGAGTCAAAATTTAGGCTAATACAATTCTACACAGTTTTGTTTTCTGCTTCTTAGGATTTATAGAGCGTGCATGCATTTAGTCAGTAGCTTCATGAAAGCTGCAATAAGCAAAAATAATTTAGAAGTAGTTGAACAAATTAATATTCTGTTTTCAAATTGTTTTGTATCTTATTTTTAAAGCACATTAGCTAAATATCCAGAAATTAAAAATCCAAGGGAAAAAAACCTGTAACACAAAATGCTTATGTTATCCACAAACAATAGCAAATGGTTTCATTGACTTGAGATTTACCATTTATTTTTAAACATTAACAATGTAAGACTTCTACAGTTTGCCTAAGCGTTATCTTCATTAACTACAGATGGGCGCAGATTTTTTATAAAGCAGTGTAAACCTCAAAAAGAGCTGCACAACAAAAAGAACAGGAAAATAATCTAAAATACCTGTCAAGTTCTTTAAACTGAAAATGTATTGATTTATTGTATTACTCAGGAGTGTAGACATCTTCATACACTCATAAAAAAAATATTTTTTCACTGCAACTAGGTTTTAACATTCTACAGAAACAAGACAAGTATGGATGTATGTATATATACAAACCCTTATACACATACAAACACACAGATGAAGATGAATAAACTCAAACACAGACTAGGACAAAAGCATGGAACCAGTTTTCAGGCATCCTGTTTGACCCAGCTGCACACTACAAGTGTATTGTTCAGCCTTGGTGGGCACAAGGCAAAAAATCCTTCCAGAGAAAGGAAAACCAAAGCAAACCCACAGACATTCTGTCCCTCCTTTCTCTTCCAAAATGAACGCCGAATCACCCAGGGCATGAATTTTGCTTTTAAAATCATGGCACACCAGGCTCACAAAGGAGTTATCCAGTATCATATTTGGTTAGCTTTTTACAGCTTGAACTACCTGCAGGTTGAGTGTAACATTTATTCCCGCACGGAGACTTTTATAACCAGCCTCAAAACCACAGAAACAAATGGCCTAAAAATTACAATGCAGATGAAGACAACAACAAAATGTGAATGTAAAACTAAACACCAAATAGGGAAATTAACAGAATTCACTACTGTACTTACTCAAGAGGTTTATCAGAACATAAATTCCATAGAACCAAACACTTGTTTTCAGGAACTAATCAATTACATCGAGCACTATACACAGCAGCCCAGAAATAATGGAATCGGTGCCAAAGAGCACTTACCTCTGCTTGACAAGAGCAGAAGAGACCATGATTTACTGGTGCTACAACTAAAACTCTCCATGGAGCAGAGAGAATAGGAAATACAGAAGAAAGAGTCTTTAGAGTTCTAGGAAAGGTTCTCAGGTATAACAAAAGTAGCAAAATCACCATTTATCCTCTTCCAGCACTGAAGTCGCCAGGTGAAGAGCTGGGGGTTTCTGTGGTCCATAAAATGCAGCAACTTAACTCACTGATTCTAGCTATGTGTAGGATCAAAGCTATTTTGCTTTCATTTAATTAATGTATATTTAACAGCATTTCGGAAGAACTTAAAGAATTAAACTTGATTTTGAATATCTGCAACAAACTCGAAATTAAATTGGGCTGTTCTGTAGCAAAGACAGTTTTGATTTTTATGTCAGTAGAAGTAGAAATCATCTGCAGAAGTTTTAGTTGATGTCCCAGAGTGTCCCTTCATGGCCTAGTATCGCTACATGATGAATAAAATTAACAAAATAATTCCAAATATATCACTTGACGACAGCTTGCTTCAAACCCTAAATCATTGCAGGACGACTGCACTCATAGTACATTATTTCAAAACTTAAGAAACAAGAGTGTATAAAGTGAAGCTATCCAGGATTCAGGGCAAATCAGACATTTTACAAGGTTTTGCCTCACGTGCAATAAAATGCATTTATCAATGAAGATGTACAGTTATATAAATTACAAATATTTAGTATTTTACTATAGAACTCACTAACCATTTTTAATCTCAGACTTCTCCCTGAAATCCTTCTTCCTAAGAGACTAGGTGCTCGGTAGGTGACTTGCAAGACGACTCATGCTAAAATTGCCACTTTTCCATCATTTCAAAGACTGTAGCACCCTGCAAGAATGTTGCAGGCTGCTGAGATTAGTGAGGCTTCTCCGCATGGATCCATGTAATACCATTAGCTTTGACTGAAAAAAGAGAATTTTTCCTTTAGGATAATGCAATTTTCTTTAGATTGATAGATGGTGGAAATGCAGATGTGCCATTTTCTTGTAGTTCTTAGGACTGATTTCCCTCACAATTTAAAAATGTGCACAGAGGAAAAAAAAAAAAGAAAGTGCTATTTCTTGTATCTTGCTATACCTTAATCTGCTATATTAAAGCACCCCTTTTAAGGATATACCCTGCTGAAAAATGAAGCATGTATTATTCTGCTTGAGAAGTGGTCCCTTGTGAAACAGATGAAGTTCAACTAGGCCAAACGCAAGGTCCTGCACCTGGGTCGGCCAATCCCGAGCACAAATACAGGCTGGGCAGAGATTAAGATCAGCCCAGAGGAGAAGGACTTGGGGGTGTTAGTGGATGAGAAGCTCAACATGAGCTGGCAACATGCACTGGCAGCCCAGAAAGCCAACTGCATTGTGGGCTGCATCAAAAGAAGTGTGGCCAGCAGGTCAAGGGAGGGTATTCTGTCCATCAGCTCCACTCTGGTGAGACTCCCTCTGCAGTGCTGCATCCAGCTCTGGAGTCCTCAACATAAGGACCTGTGGGAGCGAGTCCAGGGGAGGGCCACAAAAATAGGGGTCTGGAGCACCTCTCCTATGAGGACAGGCTGAGAGAGATGGGGTTGTTCAGCCTGGAGAAGAGAAATCTCTCAGGAGATATTATAGTACTTATGATCCCCTTGTAAGGGGAAGTACTTAAAGGGGGCCTACAGGCAAGCTGGAGAGGCAAGTGTTCCAGTAGAGCGAGGAGTAGGAGTTTTAAGCTGAAAGAGGGAAGATTTAGACTAGATATTAGAAAGAAATTCTTACAATCAGGGTGGTGAGACATTGGAAAGAAGCTGTGGATGCCCCACCCCCGGAGGTGTTCAAGGTCAGGCTGGATGAGGCTTTGAGCAACCTGGTCTGGTGGGATGTATCCCTGCACTCATGGCAGGGGGGCTGGAACTCGATGGTCTTTAAGGTCCCTTCCAACCTGAACCATTCTATGATTCTATGAGTCTGTAATTCTATGATTCTGTGAGTCTGTAATTCTATGATTCTGCCTGCCTTTCGCCTCATACTGGGAAAGTTTAACTGTTTATCTACTTTGGCTCTCAGTACTTAATTCAGTCATAAAATGTTCATGTTAATTGTCAGCAAAGTTAAATTCCCCAAGTCAAGTCTGCTTTGCCCACAATACACCTTTTGTGATATTTCAGTGTAGAGCAGATATTTGTTCAGTATCTTTTATATATTCACCCTGTTTTCTGGTAAATCTACAAATCATGTATTGGAGGTGAAACTGCAACAGCAGAAGAAAGTAAAAGAACAAGGTCTCCAGTTATAAAAGAAAATGTTGACTTGATAGCAGAGGCATCAAAGACAAAGTGGAAGCAGCACTGCAGCCACAAGGAAAGTGAAGTTACTGTGTAAAAATAGAAACACATGAAGTACCAACTGATTATTGTTCATAGAGGAGCTTTCCACAGAGAAGGAAAGCTGTATCTTCTTCTGCTAACGTACAGTCTATTAAGATGCTACTGCTGTCAACCTCTTAATTCTTAGAAATAGCATTTACCAAAAAAAATTTCAAAACACAAAATCAACACAACATGACAGGTTTGTGGAATACTGAAACCATATAAAGGGACTGAACGCGAGATGAGTAGTACCAGTGCAATAAAAACAGCTCTACTATATGTCATCACTTAAGTAAAGAAAGCGCCTGGGGCCAATGTAAGTCTGAGAAACACAAACAACATGACTCGAGGGTACAGCAAAACTGACAGTCTTTCAAAGAACTCGTACAAGACTGCAAAAATACACCTAATTTAAACAAAAATTATAGACCTAGGGAAAAAAAAAAGAAAAAAGAAGACAATTCCTGTCAAGAAATAATCAAGGAAAGAAAATCCTTGTGAACCTGACAAAATTAGATTAAGGGTGCAAACAGGTGTGTGAATTCAAAAAAGACAGACTTAAGGAGCTAGACTAAAAAAAAAGGAAGAAATGTTAAAAAAAAATAAATTGATGCAATGAATGATGCTGAGAAACACTTCCAATCAGGAAAACTGTACTTGCCGGTTTTTAATTAAATATTTTGCTATTTTTAACCTGGGAATGCTTTTCAATTCCATGCCAAAGACAGGCAAGCAGATTTTATGTAATGATACGACAGTGTGGCAATTTCATCAAACTAGAGTGTAATATCCCTAGAAGAGTGATAGAAGGCCTATTACCTAAAAATCTTTGTATAAACTTAGAGTGAGCACTAAAATATAGACTGTAGGCAGTACTCACATTCTGGCAGATGGGCAATATGACCTATGAGGTTTTTCCTCATCTTTATATTTTAACATTCTGTCATTTCTAAACAGTGTTGTTTTGGCTAGAATTGGATACAGAACCACCGAGTTAAAATTTATACTCTCAAACTGAATTAAAATAGATGGGAGCAAATTTAACAGTGACTTATCTAGCAGCAAGACATTTTTATTTATGAGGCAGTCAAAAAAAGTAACACAAGGCACAACTTTGAAATATGATATATGATCGTTCATAGATTATGGGATATCTTTTAGTTACTGATTCAAAAACATATTTTCTGCTAAGAACACAAAAATCTAGGATGCTATTTTTCACATACATTAATAACAGTGACCTGGACAGGACTAGGAGAGTTCTGCACTCTGCATTTACCATGTGAATGTGTATAACTAAAAACAACTTGCCCACAAAGTGAAACAGCCTTCCTTGTACACAAAGACAACACTAACCTCTCAGTATTACTGGATTGAACGATGTATGTAACAGCCACAGAGACATAAAATGTAAAAACTGTCAGAACTGATCTACCAAGATCAAGAAGATGGTTTGCACAGCAATTAGAGAAACCTCAAATGTCACAACAACCTTTCATGCATTTACATGATCCCCCAAAACACCGAAACATTGAATGGTTCATAACATCAAGGCAGCATTTTCCTATAATAAAAATAATAATAATCAGCTCCTGGATGTCTGTCTCTGAATGGTGGTTTGTTTCTCTGTTTCTAATGGAAAAGCTGCAAGAGAGGACTTTCAGAAATAAGCTTTGATTACTATTAGGAAGGGAAAAGCAAGCATTTCCTGAAAAAGAATTAGTAGTGGAAGGTATATGCTGTACATCAGGTTACAAGAAAGAACACCGGGAAAAGGACTAAGCATAGCATCTAGAAACTCTAAAGGAGCTAGCAGCTTAAGGCAGGATGTAGGAAGGATATAGGCATCAGAATCCAATAATGCAGTCTTCAAAATACTCAGCTTTAGCATCTCAGATTTCCTTTGTGCCTGTACGACAGTGATTCAACCTCAAAAACAACTCTTACCTATCTCATGCAACTGATGTTCAGAAATGAGGCAGCCTTTACCAAAGAACCCTTTGGACAGCTCCGTTCTCCTCCTACCCTGTCTTTTAAGGTGCCAATTCCACCCTCCAAATGAAATGGAAAATTGTCAGCATATCCCTCTCATCCAGTAAATCATGATGCCTGGCAGAAATATCATCTTTACCATTCTCAGCCTGTTGTAAATCCTGACTTTCGCCATAGGACGTCTGGGGAAAATTAACACCTAATCTGATGGTCCTTTTCAAAAGCTAACCAACTTCACAGGCAGGCGCACCAATTCTGAGCATTAACACCTAAAAACCCCACTGCAGACCTGACCCTGATACTAAATAAATGTTTGGTTGGGAGGACAAGAAATGGGAACATCGCGTGCTTCAGAGGAATGGGAGAAAAATGACATAGAAAATATTACAGCAAGAAGAACACAGAATCTGCAGGAAGCACCGGGTTTTTTAGGGCAGCCGTAACAAGGAGAAATCAAGAGACTCCAAAGTTAAAGTCAGCTCATCCTTCATGTGCTACTATGTGCTTTGTGACACATTTTGAAATGTCTTCTTAGATTATAGTATATGCTCTCTACTCATACACAAACAGGGGTCCAAGTGTCTTTTGCTGTCAGTCCATCTGGTATAGAAAACACTGAGATTTGCTCACTTATTAGCTTGATACTGTACTGATACAGTTAACACCTAAATAATTCTTCAGATTGTTGATAATATACTTAACAGTTCAGATAGATGTCTCTTCTGCAGAATATTCATGTATTTTCCTTTAAAGATACACTGTCAAATTTATATTTCACATGAAGATACACAAAGGAAAACAAAACACTCTTTTCTTTCCTCTCCAGCACACTCTGTCTGGCTTACCTAACCTGGTCAACAAAAGCACTGTCCTGCATCTGCTACTCCATATGGGAAAATAAATATTTCCAGTGCATATGACACTAATAGAAGTAAACTCTTTTTCAAGATATTTGAAAGCAAAATATGATTAAAATTAATAACACATATTGATGTAAACATAGAAGAGATCAGTCATCTTAATGGGGTTTTTTTTTTTATACATTATACAATATCATATTACTGTATGTCATTTGATCATAAGCAATAATACTGATATATTCAATTTATATTTATTAAATACAGTTGATAAATGCTTCTTCATTTAAAAACTATATCAATTACATAATTTTCTGGAACTAAGAATAAATTTTTCCCCAGAAATCACCAGCTTTTATTAAAGGCTGTTTTTTCCCACTCACCCATTCATCAGTAAGAAACACAGAAGAGCTATGATAAAAAGCCTGAGTTCATCCAGCTCAAGAGAGAAGTTAATTTTAAGCCATTTCCCCGATTTCCTCCCAGAAAACAAGCCTAATCCTCAGAATTTAAATTTTTAAAATGTGCCTTATTTTAGAGATATGTTACAGTTTCCTTACCGGGACATAAGAGTCAAATATATCTTGTTCCCGATTTTCAATAGCTGAAATTGTTTTCAACCAGAAGAGATAGCTTGAAATATCAGACATTTCAGAATGCTGCATACCGAAAGCTGCAAGATTAGTAGGACTGAGGTGAGACAGACTTGCAAAAGGAGGACTTTGGCTGTGTTACATAAAGTTCTTAATTAGATCCTTGGTACAAATTGCTATCCTAAGAATAAAAAGTTAATCAAAAAGCCTCATTGAAAGGATAGGAGGGCAAGATTAGAGCCGAGACATCTGTTTCAGTTTGGGATAGTCATGCAACTGCCTAACTGAATGGTGTTCCTCTATTCAGAAGTGAAAATATATGTGTGAACATTAAAATGTTTCTTTTGTGTTACTTAGGACAAAATTTTCCACAGTGGAACTCAGACAATCTCTCTGTATTTATACTCCAATGCAGCAAGGACCTAACACTCAGACTTTTTTAAAATCACAGCCAAAATTTGAAAGGTACTGAATACAGAATTAACCTGAGTAAAAGTGTTGAAAGGACTTTTGGTGACAAAGAGTAAGAATCAACTCAGAAAGATTTAATGTGACTAAATCCAAGAAAACTGCCCTAAAAACCACAGGATAGTGATGGAAGATTTCTTATCTCTCCCAAAGAATGCTATTCCAGCCTTCATTGTGAAAGGGATGTTGTACAATTGAGATGTCTCTTCATCTGTTCAGGTTTATTTTCCCTGCAGAAATAACAGGGCATCCATCTATTAGTGGACAGATATGTTTCTTTTACCCTGATAAAATCCAGAGCTGAGGATTTCAGTAAGTTTGGGATTTTAGTGATGATGTCTTTTGAGGAGGAGAGTACAGCGTAGGTGCAAACTGTCTGCTCAGAAAATTCACACAAAGACTGACACTACACAGATTTTCTGAAACCAGATTTCACCCTTTGCCAAAGAAGCTCTAAAGCAAATCTGAAAATTCAGAGCTGGTAGGTAGTCAGGATGAAATGGAAATATCTGGTATGAAGGATGAAATACTGGAAATAACAATTTTTATATTCCCAAATTCCTCACCCTTTCATAAAAAATGGATTTCCAAAAGGCATTAGGAATTAATTATTTGTGGAGAGGGAGAAGAGGTGAGAGGAGAGAGACTGAAAACTAAACAGTACTAGTGACAAGGGTAGGAATCAAATGGCCTTAAACAGTGTGTCCCTCCCTGTGTATTGAACTTATTTTTTTTTCATCCACTAGTAACAATTAACTTTAGGATTCCAAATACTCATGATGAAAGTTAACTGATGAACAATGTCAGAATGACCAAAATATTTAAAAAATCAAGTAGTTTAGCAACTAATACTGCTAAAAAAAAAATAAAGAAGAAACATTAAAAAATCCTAAAGCTTCTCCTGGTTTAGAACAAAATATTTTATTTCAAAAAACATGAAATCCTTTCACAGTGTAGTATCAGAACATTTTTGAAGAGCAGTTTCCTAAAAAATCGATACAAACTTTTTCATATCAAAAAAATGTAGACAGCCCAAGGTAAAAACTGTTTCAGTTAGTTTGGGTTTTGGTTTAGTGTTGGTTTTTTTTCCCTGAGCAAACCAGCTTCTGAAAAGACCCAAACAAAACTTTGCTACAAAACCTATGTAATTTCGGAGAGTGAAGATGAGAAAAGGTAGGTTAAGAGATTCTTTTTCTCTCCACCCACACACCTTCTATTGCTTTGGGTAATGAGAAAATCCTACACTTATTTAAATGTTGCAAAAATATTTCAGTATTAACTAAAATGGAATACCCCTGCAAAACACAGTTCAGAAAAGATCTTATTTGACCAAATGAATGTGTTCATTTAGTGGGAATTCTGAAATATGTGAAATGTATATAGCAAGGAGCAGGTAACTTGCTTTCCTTTAAAACTCCTTCCATAAGCACTCAGTACCCTATTTAGTGCAATGGGTTGAACAGACCTTTGGTTTCACCCCATAGAGTTGTTTGTATCATCTCATGACATGATCTTTACCGTTTGTTTCTCAAGAAAGTGGAATACTTAAAAGCCTTAATAATTAGCCAATTCTTCATCCACTGGAATAGCTAATGATTCCAGTTGAACATTATGTTTTAGGACATCAAGTGGATCTTTCATTGTGAAAATGTTTACAGCTAGAATAGCTACATATGGCTTCCACTTTCACATATGCATTATGTGTTTGTGGCAAGGTTTCAGAGGTAGGGAGCTCCACAGTCAGGAACTCTGGGCTGGACACAGTTAATTCTGTCTGGCTCTCCAATGCCCCCACTGTTGGACACAGCTAAGCCCATCAGCCAAGCTGGTGGCATCTCTGTGGAAGTACTTTTAATAAAGGACAGAAAATGCCAACAAGGAGAGAATGAGGGAACATGGCAGAGAAAGCACATCCCAAAGAGACCGTAGCTGATGAATAAGCCCATGATGAAGCAGGTAATCCCCTAGAGGGACCGTGGCCATGCAGGACCCACATTGGTGTGGAAGAAACAAGTGAGAAGGAAGGACCAGTGGACAAAAGCATAAGAAGGAGGGGGAGGCAGAGTGAAACCATTATGTCCCAACCTTCCGAACCACCTGTCCACCTCACCAAAGGGACTGAGCACAACCTACAGTGATCACAAGGATGGAAGAGAAGTGCCTGGAGTGAAGCTGAGCCTGGTAAAGTGGGAGGAGCAGTGTTACCCCTGACTCCTGTTTGTTTCTCTATACCCAACTCAGTAAATAAATATTTATATTAACTGTTGATAAGTTAAATTACAGAATCATAGAATGATACGGGGTTGGAAGGAACCTCTGGAGATCATCTAGTCCAGCTCCCTGACAAAGCAGGTCCTCCTAAAGCAGGTTGCACAGGAACTTGTCCAGGTGAGTTTTGAATGTCTCCAGAGATGGAGACTCCACCACCTCTCTGGGCAGCCTCTTCCAGGGCTCTGTCACCCTCAAAGTGAAATTCGCCAAATTTAGTCTGTTTCACCTGTGACAGTAACTGGGGAGCAACTTCCCCATTCTTATTTTGATTCACGAGCTTTCTCTCCTGTATTTTGTCCCCTACCCTGCTGCAGGGGCAGTGAGTGAGGGGTTGTGTGGGTGCTTGGCTTCCAGCTTGGGTCAACCTGCCACAATTTGATCTACCATACCTCCAATTAAAGAACATTTCAGGAGACTTTCCATCATACTTAAAGAACAATCTTATTGAATACCTACAGCTTTTCCAGTGAACCGAAAAGGCACTACAGACAGGTAATACCTCGGGTCAAGGCAGTGATGACAAAACATGAATAAAGAACTTACAATATCACATAAGCTGATGCAACTACATCAAATAAAACCTCATATAACTTACATACACAGGCACGACTGTCCTAGACATCCAAAACATATGTTTTACAGGAACAATAACATTCCAGGTTCCTTTATGCCTTATATGTCTAATGCCATTTATAAGGCATATTTATTTCTATGAAAACAAGTACTTCTGTCAATCAAGTAAATGTTAAATAATTCAACCAGTAAGATTACTTTTCATGATTTGATATAACACATCAGCTGGGAATACCCCACTATGTCTCCAGCAGAATTTTAGAAATTACTTAAGCGTACCTCAGCCTTTTACATATCTCCAACTAGATTACTGTCTTCTTATGAAACATTAAAATGTTTAATTTTTAAAATAGATTTTAGTAGAGAATAGCTTCTGTAAAGCTTCATTGGAGTTTTGTCAGTGCATTGTTTACAAACCTCTAATACATTAAGGATGAGTGTCTGAGATAACTGAGTGGTTCACTTTATGAGTATTTTACATTAGAAGAATAAGAACAATATGGCCATGCAATTTTACATATAGATGTATTTACTTATGGTTGTAGAAACATGTGTGCCCTTTAAGTGTGAAGGTCTTTGCTGGTTGTTCTTACTGAGTTTTCAATCAAAGGGAAGTAAGAACATTATAGTGATTGCTATGTTCTAGATGAAAACTTGCATCACAGTGGCTGAACTTTTGCATCCAATAATCAGAGGCAGTAAAACTTTGTAATACTTTCAGATTAACTAAAATCCTACTTCACAAACTTTTCCCACTAGTGCTTCAGTAGTTAAAGATCACTTATTGTAACAATTAAAATTGACTTCTGTGGCCTTTGAAATCTTTTGATGCATTGCATCAGAGTGCACAATATCTACAAAAAAGTAATTTCCTTTCCTTTTCTTGTCTGCCAATTTTGATACTGTAGTTTCAAGATAAATTAAAAGTTTATACAAATACAGGAGTAGCATTTTCTATGTGTTTGATATATTCACCTTTGAAAACATTTTGTTTTGGTTTTTTTTTTTTTTTAAATCCTGACAGTTTACATATTAGATGTATTTATTAAGGATTTTTCTTCTTTCTCTTTAACATAGAAATGGAAAAGACAATAGCATGAACGAGGAAAGAAGCTGTGCTGGATCGTGTCCTTACCAAAAAGGAGATTTTGGTGGGGAATGTCAAACTCAAGGGTAGTGTAGGCTCAGCGGTCATGAAATAGTAGAATTCCAGATTCTATGGACAGCGAGTAGGGTGTGCAGCAAGCTTGCTACCTTGGACTTCAGGAGAGTGGACTTTGGACTCCTTAGAGACCTGATTGGCAGGGTAGCATGGGAAAAAGAACTGGAGGGTAGAGGGGCCCAAGAAAGCTGGTTAATATTCAAGGATCACCTCCTCCAACCTCAGGAGAAGTGCATCCCAAAAAAGAAGTCAGGCAAAATAGCGAGAAGGCCTGTGTGGATGACAAAAGAACTACTGGACAAGCTCAAAACTAAAAAGGAGGCTTATAGAGGGTGGAAGCAAGGATGGGTAGACTGGGCGGAATATAGGGATGCTATCTGAGTGGCCAGGAACCAGATCAGACAAGCAAAAGCCCTGACAGAACTGAATCTAGCAAGGGACATCAAAGACAATAAGAAAACTTCTACAGATATGTCAGGGATAAACGCAAGACTAGAGAGTTTGTGGGTCCTCTGCAGAAGGAAACAGGAGACCTGGCCACCTGGGATACAGACAAGGCTGAGCTACTGAACATCTTTTTTTGCCTCAGTCTTCACTGGCAAGGGCTCTAATCACACTGCCCAAGTCATGGAAGGCAAAAGAAGGGGCTCTGAGAAAGAAGAACCGCCCACGGTAGGAGAAGATCAGGTTCAAGACCACCTAAGGAACCTGAAGGTGCATAAGTTCATGGGACTTGATGAAATCTATCCATGAGTCCAGAGGGACCTGGTGGATGAAGTCTCTAAGTCGCTTTCCATCATATTTGAGAAATCGTGGCAATCTAGTGAAGTTCCTGCTTACTGGAAAAGGGGAAAAAAACCCCGAGAGTCAAAAAAGGAAAAAAAAAAAAAGGAGATTCAGGGAACTATAGGCCGGTCAGTCTCACCTCTGTGCCTGGCAAGATCATGGAGCAGATCCTCCTGGAATCTCTGCTAAGGCACACGGAAAACAAGGAGGTGATTGAAAACAGCCAACATGGCTTCACCAAGGGCGAATCATGACTGACAAATTTGGAGGCCTTTTATGATACTGCCACAGACTTGGTGGACAAGGGCAGAGCAACAGACGTCATCTACTTGGACTTATGCAAAGAGTTTGACACTGCCTTGCACAATATCTTGGTCTCACAATTGAAAATCATAGATTTGATGGATGGACCACTCACTGGATAAGGAACTGGCTGGATGGCCGCACTCAAAGAGTTGTGGTCAATGGCTCAATGTCCAAGTGGCATCCAGTAACGAGTGGCATTCCTCAGGGGTCTGTACTGGGACCAGTGTTATTTAACATCTTTGCCGGAAACATGGACAGTGGGATAGAGTGTACCCTCAGCAAGTTTGCTGATGACATCAAGCCTGGTAGTGCAGTCAACATGCTGGAGGGAAGGGATGCCATCCAGAGGGAGCTGGGCAGGCTTGAGTGGTGGGCTAGTGCAAATTGCATGAAGTTCAACCAAGCCAAGTGCAGGGTCCTGCACCTGTGGTGTGGCAATCCCAAGCACAAATACAGGTTGGGCAGAGAATGACTGGAGAGCAGCCCTGAGGAGAAGAACTTGGGAGTAATGGTGGATGAGAAGCTCAACATGAGATGGCAGTGTACACTGGCAGCCCAGAAAGTCAACTGCATCCTGCGCTGCATCAAAAGAAGCATGTCCAGCAGGCTGAGGGAGGTGATTCTACTCCCTCTACTCTGCTCTCATGAGACCCCACCTGGAGTACTGTGTCTAGCTCTGGAGTCCTCAACATAGAAACGACATGGAGCTGTTGCATCGGGTCCAGCGAAAGGCTACAAAGATGATCGGAGGGCTGGAGCACCTCTCCTACAAAGACAGGCTGAGAGAGCTGGGGTTGTTCAGCCTGGAGAAGAGAAGGCTCCAGGGAGACCTTATAGCAGCCTTCCAGTATCTGAAGCAGCCTACAGGAGAGCTGGAGAGGGATTCTTTGTCAGGAAGTGAAGTGAAGTGGCAGGACAATGCTTTAAATTGGAGGAGGGGAAATTTAGATTAGCTACTAGAAAGAGATTCTTTACTGTGAGGGTGGGGAGGCACTCGGACAAGTTGCCCAGCAAAGTTGTGGATGCCCCATCCCTTGAAGTGTTTAAGGCCAGGCTGGACGGAGTTTTGTTCAACCTGGTGTAGTGGGAGCTGTCTCTGCCCATGGCAGGAGGGGTGGAACTTGATGATCTTTATGGTCCCTTCCAATTCTAAACCTTTTATTGATTTTGGAAATGAAAAAAAAAAAAAAAAAAAAAAAAAGCCATCTACTCCATCAGTCTAATTGAAGGTTAGCCTACTTCTTCGGTCCCAGTTCAGCAGGGTACTTAAATTTTGGTTTGCCTTAAGCATTCGGAGTACTGTCACTAATGCCAAGCCGCACTAGCTGAGGCTATTTCAGTGTACTTAGGGAACAGTGTGAAGCACTGGGCTGAACTGCGGTTCACAAAGTTTTTATTTTCCTCTCTGCTAGTATGGCTTATTTCTGAACTTCAGTTTTTCAGATGTCCATGAAAAAAATATTACCTAAGGAGTTTAAGCTATCTTTAATGACTTTTTATCATACTTTTGTCCTTAGATTTTCAGTATTTTCTTCTCTTATTCCAACTTAGCCAATTCAGTAGTACAAGAGCTAGCTAAACTGCATTGTCCAGCTCTGTAAAAACATCCCAGTGATGAGGTCAGCTCAAACTGCTGAAGTGATCATCCATTATTGATGGAAAAGCTGAAGAATTAGTGCTGACCAAGTAACTGCTTTGTACCTCCAAGCCAGTATGTCCATCACCCCTAAAGTACACCCCTTCCTTTAGCTGAAGTTTCTCATGGGTTGAATGAGCTCATACAAAATGGCCCACTTTGACCAAGACCTCACTACCCACTGTGAAGTTTCTTCACTAACGTGAAGAATCACTAACCTTGAAAAGATGGAAATCCTATCAACATACACAGGATCCAAGAAGCCACTGAGATTCCCAACAATGGTCTGGGCTTGATGCCACACCTCCACAGTGACAAAAGGCAGCAGAAGCCCTTGAAAGTCTGATGGAGAACAGATTCCAGATACCCTTCCACACAGATGGATTAGCCAAATAGTGCAAGCTGGTCCTGCAAAGCTACTCCTGTCTTATGTGCAATCCACAAAATGTTTGTTAGTCTCCCTGGCTCAGCCTTCCTAATCTGAAATCAAGTGAACATCGACCTAACTCACAACTGTATTGGAACACAAAAGAATCACATAGCTGTTCTTTCTGATGAGGTTTAAGAAATGTCAAGACATCAGGCAGTAATGACATCTGGAGAAAACACAAACAGGATCAATCTCACTTTCATCACCTTTCCTGCCTCTAGTTTTTTGTTGAACATCAGCTGAGACTTGAGATTGCAAAAAGAATTTCCTTTGTCTTTGCTGGTTTTTTATTGCTATTATTACTAAGAGAAACAAAACCAAGCTCCTTTACCCCTCATCCCCCTGCCACCAAAGGTTTCTTTCTGATATGGCAAGTCTGTTCCCTTTTGCATTTTTCTGTTTTGTCAGAATTGCTGAACCCTCAAGTGCAAGAGGCAACATGATGAAATAGAAACCGGCAGAAAGTACATTAAAGTTATTATCACCTGAGGACAAATCCTGGCAAGTGAACCACAAGAAAAGAGACTTCCATCTGGAAATAAGACAAAGAGCATACAGGTAAACCCAGTAATTCTGCTACTACTGTTTTGGCAGCCATTCAAAAAAGTAAAAATACAGATGAGGTATGGAAAAAAAAAAAAGTAGTATTAATGGGGCTTTTCAAAAAGAAGACAGAAAGGGGCAAGGGTGAGATGGAAAACAGGTCTTTAATCTCTCTGGTACCAAAATGTGTTTTGAAAGGATATTACATAAAATGAGCAAAAGATAGCCTTTTTGTTAGAGATGACAAGGGCTAACATCAGAAGATACATGGACCCAAGAATCTTAAGAGCTTTTTAGGTTTTGACCATTCAGCAGAATATTTCACAATTCTGCATTTTCATCCACTACAAAGAGCTGATTCATTCCTTTCTGTACTCTCTGTATGATTAACGTAAAATTTTACTTCTTGGTACATGGACTAATTTAGCTGATAGACAGCAACCAATGCTTAAAACCAAAACAACTAGGAGTGATAACCTCAATTTTCAGCACAAATTATTCAAAGAGTAATGCATGGGTTCCACGTTTGTGCTGACTACGTAGACTTAAATGCATCTCAGTAAAAGCAGAAGATCCACTGAGAATACTGCTGTGACAACTCAAAGAAAAAATAAGATTACAAGAGGCAGCTTTTTTACAGATCTATGCCCGCAGAAATGATCAGATTGCTACCACTTTTATACTTGCAATTGCTGAGCAAGCTAATAACTGCCCCAGAGGCAACTGCAGTATATCATGACTGGTTATTACATATGTTACACCTACCTGTGGTGCTGTGCAGAAAAAGTATGCTATCGTCAGATTGAACTGCAACAGACTGGTATAGCCTCCTTTCATATTTTTGTAGGTTTTGACTTCTTTAAAATCTTTTAATATTTCAATAATGTTGACTAAAAAATTACAATAATAATAACAACAATATCTAAGAGTTTTCCAAGTTGTTGAAAATCTTATAGGCCAGGATTTTCAGGAATGCCCAATGATTAATGGGCATTCACATCCACCTAGTGGCAGTGGATACGTAGCTATGTGAGTGTTTCCAAAAATTAGACTTCTCCTTGAAGGTATGAAGATGTGGCACCCTCTTCCCGCACCACATAGTCAATCCCCTGATACTGTTATTGTGCTCTGAATACGCAATGCTAAAAGGCAGTTCCTGAAAAATTAAATCAGTGGGCACTGAGGATAGACAGTTGTCAATAACTGAATTAATAACATCACCGCAAATGTTTTCAAGTGTGTCATATATAAATGTATACATATTAGCAGGATTAATAGCCAGAAAAATATTAATAAGCTGTAGTGGAAGCTGGATTTCATTCATGCATTTTAAGGATTCTTAAGTTAAACGATTTGGTTTTACTTCCACATGCATGTTTTTTCTGTGTGTTAGGAAGAACAGCAGAGTAACATAACATAATCCCTCCAATTCTGAAACTGGGAGCTGTGCTTAGTTCTGATAAATCAGAGATATACAAGTCTGATGAAGAAAACTGACGATGATCAAACTGTTTAGATCTTTCATTTTTAAATAACTCCATATCCTATCAATTTAAGAAAATTCATTACTTTGCCCATCATTAGAAGATGTGACCTGAATATACATCCTGCTTTGGTTTGTGTGTAGCTGCATAAAACATTATCATTTACCTATAAATGTATTAAAACATGAATGTATAAAGGTCTTGTAAACTGTGGAAGAGTGGCTAAGCGAGAAAGGACATGATCTCATCAGGGTGAGCAATCCTATTTTCCTGGGGTTGCAGAAAGCCCAGAGAACGGAGTGAACTATCCCTGAACAGCATGAGGGAGTAGCGACTTGGTAGATAAGCGGAACCAAGTCCAGTAAATGTTGACAGACCCCTTCGCGTGAACAGCACCCTTGTACCAATCATATAATCTTTTTAGATGCGTGGACAAGTGTAGTGAACCAATCGCATAGATGTTGCTATCGTGTGCTCTGCTTGATTGCCTATATAAACCTTGTAAATGCCTCAAATAAAGGAGAACGACTATACTCATATTGAGACTCCATCGTTACTCCGTGTCCGTCTCCCACTGACAGTGCATACTCAATGTTACCCTTTTTTGCGTTTTTACACATACAATATAAAAATGGAAAAGGATTTATGTCATAGGAGTGAGATATTTTACTGATAGCACAGGAATAGCAGCTACCTAAGAAAGCTGCTTTACAGGGACACAGCTGAATTCATGGAAGACGTATATCCCAGCAATACATAGCGTAAGTTTTAATATCTGTGTTTGGTTGGGGTTTTTTTGTTTTGTTTTGTTTTAAACTATGTCTTGCTAACATTGCATAAAAAAGATGTGTTTGTGAAGTAGGCTGTTAGAAAATAAAACAATAGAGAAGTGTCTTTTCTACAGGGCTAAAACACTTGCCTCTAAACCTATGCTTGGGCATGTGGGTGGTGTACAAAGACCAAAGACCATTCAGAACATGGTAGGAACCGTGACAACATTAGCCCCAGAGAGAATGAGAGAACAGGGCTCTGATATTTTTTTTACTGCTTTCTTACTAAATACCTGTTATTTGCCTGTTTTGAGCCTGGCTGCCTGACTTCCTGACTAAATTCAGCTAATTTAGTTGCAACAACTGACCCATTACAAGTGATTTCTACACTCCTGACTGCAAGATGGACCGATTTCGAGAGAACCCAGAAGTGTCTGCAGAACAGAAAATGAGAACAGAAAGGCAAAGAGGACAAGGTGTCCCTGAAACTCTCCATTTCCTAAGTGAAACATCAATTTGTCTGAGTTCTTGGAGGTAGCAAAGAGCTTAATACAAGTTTCTGCACTTAGCACAGGGAGGCCCCCAAGCACTATTGTGTTGTCAAAACCCAAACACACACATCAGATGGCACATTAAGTGTGACTACCCTTGAGAGAGGCAGCTGCGCGCTATCTTCTGGGGCACATCCCTTGTCACACGCTTCTGCTCTCAGCCTTGTGCTGGCACTAGAAGCTGTGCCAGTGGACATCAAGCTGGGCCATGAAATAGGTCTCTCAAACACCTTTGGTTTTTTTTCTGGATTAAGCTTCTGGCACACTGGGTCCCGGAGCTCAGTACACAGTTCTACAAAGCAGCACCACGAAGGAAGCAAAGTGTAGGGCTGGGACCCTGCTCCTCTGGCAGCCACTCTTAAGTGGAGCACAGCTGTATTTCTCCTTCACAAATCTGTCAAAACCACATCTTTCATAAAGTAGACCCTACAGAATGAAGAAAAGTAAAACCAGAGCTTAAAGTTTACTCACATTTTCAATAAATATTTACTGTGCTCAGCTATCAGGTAAGCGATGAACTGCAACTAAAAACTTGGACAAATCAGCACATGGATAAATAGCAAAAAGCTTCTGTGATCGTGAACACAACAAATACCAGTTCAGTGTGGAGGAAAACAAATGTAAAGAAGGAGTCTTAAAAGACTGTTTAACTGCTTTTGTTGTCTGGGCGCAGCACAGCTGCTTTGCTATGCCAGTTACTGGAAGCCTATGGCACTACTCCATTCTGCTCTCATTTGAAATGCATAATGAAAATCATTTGTCTGATGTTCTGTTTGACCAATTATATGAGCAATTTCAGCTGCTGAAGTAACCTGCTTCTCCTTGTGCAAATACTTAATCAGAAAGGTAAAACTCCGTATTAAAAGTACAATATATCTAAAACCAAACCCAGATGTTATTTTGCTAAATTGGATTTTGTACTGCATTCATAGCTGGCTCCTGTGACTTAAAAGAAAGATTATACCCGAATTGGAATTTACAAAAAGGATTATTTTGTTTGTTTTTCAGATGTTCATTTTAGATATTACAGAACCTGTGTTTTGAATACATAAAGAAATCCTTTTTGATCCCTGTATTTCTAACTCTCAAAACAATGAGAGTTTTTGAAATTAGGTGACCATTGAGCTGATTCATCTGATTAACTGCAACAATTTATAAAAAAAATACTTATACAAAAGGTAAATGTATATATGTTATTTAATTTATAAACTCTATTGTAACAATCCTTGGCTTATTTCGAAGCAAACACAGTTCCTAAAAGCCAAGTAATTTAATCCATAATTCTTTTTTTTGGCTTTATTTTTCTTCATCCAAAAGCCACATGCAGACACGGGGAAACAGAGAGCTAAATTGGCAAACTTTGTAAATCCTGTCAATACCACAACCAGAAACTCCCGTTAGGTTGTTGTTTGGGTGTTTTTTTTTTTTGTGGGGAACTCTGACATTTTCACAGTTGATTCAAATACCTCAGAACAGTAGAGATAGCCATTTCTGAAACAGAAATCAATTTTCAGGTTGTGTCTTCAGGTCATGCCAAAATATCTGAGACAAATTCTGTCTCAGTCTTAGCCATTGCTCAACAATGGTAAAATAAAGTGTCTGATAAACTCTCATGCATCCTTCATTTGCTTTGTTTTGAGTAGACCAAAAAGCATCTTGTTGAGTTGCTGCTAAGGTTTTGCATCCTTGAACACCTAATTTAAATGTAGTGGAACATTAGACAGAAAGCACTACCAGGGTTATCAAGTCTCATTCCTGTCATTTTAAGCAAACCAAGCAACCCCCAATTTTTCTTTTTTCCCTTTAGTCCAGAAAGCATCCAGTCTCCCATTCCTGTCGACAGGCCACAAAACAGCTCCAGCAACCCATAACCTCATGAGCCGGTGTAAGAGACGGGAAGACTAAAATCATAGAATCATACAACGGTTTGGGTTAGAAGGGACCTTCAAGGTCATTGAGTTCCAATCCCCTTGCCATGGGCAGGGAGACCTCTCACTTAGGCCAGCTTGTTTAAAGCCCTATCCAGCCTTGAACACCTCCAGGGATGCGACATCCACAGCTTCTCTGGGCAACCTGTTCCAGCATCTCACCACCCTCACAGTAAAGAATTTCTTACTGGTATCTAATCTAAATCTCCTCTCTTCCAATTTGAAGTCATTATTTCTCATACTATCACTCCATGCCCTTGTGAAAAGTCCCTCTGCAGCTTTCTTGTAGGCTCCCTTCAGATACTGGAAAGCTCCTATAAAAGACCTCCCGGAGTCTCCTCTCCAGGCTGAACAAAACCAACTCTCTCAGCCTGTCAAAATCTTACTGTGTTGTGTATCATCAGAGTAATACAGGACAGATCAAAGACTTTCCTGTGGTTTAGGTTCCTGTGGTGGTAAGGAGCTTGTTAGGTGAAAGTGCCTGGATATTCCGAGAAGTGAAAATCATGGCAGACTATAGAAAAAGTTGGGGTGGGGAGACAGGGAAGTTTTTTAATTCTTTTTTGGCTCAGCCAGTTTCATCTTAGGGAAATGCCCTTCTGTTCTCAAATATGATGGAGAGTTTATCCATGGGTGAATACAGAAGATAGAGAAATTTATCAATTGCAGGAGGATTATCAGAGCACTTGTGCAGTTCTGGCCAATTACCAAGGCTACAATCTCCTTCCAAATTCTACAATTCCCTTTCCATGTCCCCTTTTATCCCCCCTGAAAATCCCAGAAGCCAAATTATATGTCAAGGGGAGAAAATGTTCTTGGCTTCTTGAGGCATCTAGGAGGAGAAATTTGAAACATGGGATTAATTAAATGCAAATTAAATATGGTGCAACAAATCATGCAAATTAGGCATTAACATATTTATGACTGAACAATCAGCAGGAGCCAAAATGTGTGTAGATAAACTATAAATCTCTATGAGCATTGGTTAGTACAGTACATAGCATTTATTTATCCTTTTCGGTATTTAAATGAAAATATATAGAACATCTTGCACACAGATAACCATGTGTAACTGTGCCTTTTTCCTAACTGCTTTTGCTGCCACTTAAAATAATGCATTATCAAAAAACATTAACGCTGATGAACAACCTGATAAATTCATAGAAGGAGACAGAATATTATACAACAACAACAAAGAAATAATATCCACTTTTCTTTTACTCCCAATGGCATTTACAAGCAATGCCACATTATCAGTCCAGGCAGAGGTGGCTGAATAAGCCCTTGAGACTTGGTGAAAAAATCTGGAAAAGACACATCCTCAAGTTCCCAAGTCTGCAGAGCACAAAACCTCATGACTAGTGCTGGGGTTTTCTTTTTTCCTTGTTTATTGAAATTGAACGCTACAGAGAAAGTCCAAATGTGTCTCAGCATGTTTAGCTTCTGGTCTTTTCATGACATACCATGTCCATCTTTCAAATCAGAATCACATGAACAGCCATTACATTAAGGAAACCGTATTTCTGAACAAATACGCAATATCTCATGTTTCTTCTAATTAGGAATATTCCTTATGTCACTAATGAGATTGCTGACCTCAGTACAGGGGGCTCAAAGGCTAATCTTTGACTTCCTTTTTATCATAGAATGGTTTGGGTTGGAAGGGACCTTAAAAGTCATTGAGTTCCAACTCCCTGCCATGGCCAGGGACACCTCCCACTAGACCAGGTTGCTCAAAGCCCCATCCACCCTGGTCTTGAGTTGTCTTATGCCTAACATAACGTAAATGTTATGAATTCATTATTAACAATACTTTCCTCGTTTTGGTAGAAGAAATCGGTTAAACATGAATGTAAAAGCATAATGTTTTCTAAAACAGCTGTCCTGGGAGAGAGTCAGATATGGCTAACACCCAGAACGCTGTAGACTTCTCAAAGTCCTCTGTCAGTCAGTGGGACAGGATATAGGAGTCCTTAGAAAAATGTTACTCATCTTGCAAAAGAAAACGGCAACAGCTTTTGTATTTCTGCATGAAACACTGTCAGCAGTCTGTGCAGCTGCCACTTAGAGGATGTACAAGCAAGTTAACTTCTGTAAATGCAGCACAATGATCCATTGAAGGCAAGATGATGAATTAAGATACATCTCCCTAAAACTTAGAATCTGTGGCCCAAATTCAGTGATAAGAGCATACCAGCCTGAGATTGGGATATGAACTTCTTTCTCTATTAAAAAATGACCAGCTGCTCATCTCTGTTTTATCCTCCTTAACAGTGTCAGACTTATATCAGATCTTCAACTCTCAACTTATGGTACCTAGCTCTCAATAGCCTTGAAGATTAAAAAGAAAAAAAATTTAGAAGCCAAATAAAGAGCATTATTTGACTCTGATTTAGTTGCTATTTTACTTGCGCTTGAACATACTAAATTAGAGTGAAAAGCTCTCCCTTAGCTAACTAAAATAGCTCTCCGTACCTCCATTGCCAAGAGAGACTTGACAGAAGAATGGCAAATTACATGGGGGAATTTGCAAACCTGAAAGGAGTAATCTAAGCTTTCAAAAACACAACCCATGAGAAATAATTTCTTTATATTGTTAGGAGAACCAGTGTCTCTTGGAATAGACCTTCTGCCCTTGTGCTTTAGTACTGTAGCAGAATGCCTTGAAGCCAGCTCTCACCTCCTCTCATAACGCAGAGAGCTCTCAAATGATGCACTGGAACTTCAACACCAGCGCCAAAGGCCTTCAAATACAAAACACTATTCTCAGCTGATACTTCAGAATTCAGCTATTCACTGCCATTTTTAAGTCATGTCACATCTATAAACCAGGGTTTAGATCACAAGCCTCTCTACCAGGTAAAGAAAAATCCCAGTCTTTTAAAAAACACTTGCTGAAAAAAAACATGTTTGTTCTGATATTGCTGTAAATAAACAACCAACCCCCAAATTCATCAAAGCTGACACTGACAGTAAACTATTTAAATATATGTGAAAATTTACAGTTATATGTAAATTTTCAAAATAAAACACATGTATGCATTTTTGCAGATGACACATCTAGGATACTACCTGATACGAGATGCTGTTCCTTGAGAACATTTCAAAATAGAAGGGCCAAAAATTAAATAGCAAATAGAGTTAGTTGAATTAAAGTGGTGTACAATATTGTCTTCTGAACAGGGAAACCGCCAAACGTGGGAATCTACTTCTACGTCTTCCTTCCCCTTTAACAGAATAATATTGAGCCCTAGGATCTGAAAACAAGCATTCACACATATTGGAAAGGTGTTTAGAGGAGGCCCTCTTTCGTAGAGGCTGCATGAAGTAAAATTTATACCTTGGACTTCTAAAAACAGCACCTCAATGTCTGCAATTTCCTTTTGGACCTGTAATCAGGGTAATACAGACTCCTATCCCCGTATCCCTTCTGCACAAACAATAGCACTTATTTGTGTTATCATACATTTCTAATCTGACTAATTGGTAGATGATCTGTTCCAGCAGTCTATATGTGCCAACAGGGAAAGTTCACCTACTGTTACAAACTACATCCAATATTACCATGACCTAAAGAAAACGCCAGGTCACCTTCTTGTCTCTGCACTGCTTCCTCCTCCTCCCCACAAACTTGCTGAGATCTTGCACAGCGTAACACTGACCTTAGATATGAAATGACTACTGAGTGAATCACACAAATTATATGACTCCATGATACTAACAGTGACAGAGACTGCCAGTGCACTGCAGAGAAGCAAGAAATATTTCCAGGCAACGAGGCCATATAAAGCTTGTCCATGAACTTAGGTTTTTGGGTTTTTTTCCCTCTTCCTCTCTTTCTTTTTTTTTTTTCCTTTTAAATAAAGGAAGCAGAACTGTAAATGAGCTTGTCAAAAAGGACTAGAAATAAACAAACAAATTAGGTCTTGAAATCAAATTTCCATTTAACGTTTTTCAACTTGCTTTCAAAACTTAGAGTGTTGGGAGTTTTTTTGTAATTCCAAATGAATTTCTATGTAGAAATGTAGAGATATTTTTTCTACCTGCACCTCAACAGGAAACTATGAGCAAACACAAACATACAGGCTAGCAAAGCAGAAAATCTAAGACAGTTAAAATATTAATAATACCAGAATGCCAGTCTTTGTTCTGACATACTAAAGAAGGAGGAACTGGGAAAGAAAATGGAGCCATGTCCTCAGTAATAAAAATCAATATTTTTATCTGGATCAGGATGAAAAAGTGTACATTATTAACAGCTGCCTGGTACACACTCTAGGAATTAAGGACCTGTGCATTAGATTTGGCACTATAGTACTAACTGAGAAGCAGTTTTTCCAAAGTGTTATGTCTCCCCCATGCTTGAAGAATGTGGTCTCTCCCAAAAAGGTCAAGCAGCAGAAAAATCTGCTCAGAACTTTACAAAAAGAACCAACATCTTCCATCTTTGAAGCTGTCACTAGCTCATTTATTATCACATCTACATATTAGATGGAAATTTCAAATACATTTTCTTTTTTTTTGTTTTGTTTTTTAGACTAGGAAGTACAACCATTTCACTACTGTTGCTTATTTTGGAGAGAAAGACCAGTTTTCCCAGTCAACGTAGCCCTCAGAAAATATCATTGACTTCAACTTGTATCCCCAAAATAAGGGCAGTTATGAAGGGCAGCTCCATTATGTTTTCCCATGTTGCACCTATGTAATGTAACTGATAAACTGATTGTCAAAGTGTATGTACACACTGCAATATAGATACACAGGCACACACATACATATCCCACACTCTTTTCTTGCCATAGTTTGCACAATGCTTACTTTGCACAGAGAAAAAAAAAGATAGACTATTATTTGAAACAAACTGTCTCGCAATTCTGTGACATAAAGACCACCCAGTACTTGCCAAAGTAATACATCAGGCCATCTCTAGGCACAGAAAATCAGTTAGGTTGATGAAAGGTTGATTAATTATAGGCAGAAGCCAAGAAAGGGATTTTCCTGAACAGAATAAGGTAGTTGGCATTAAGAACATACAGTAAAGAAAGTTTGCAACGCAGAGTTCCAAATTAAATACGAGAGTGCATACACCTGAACATCATCCAAACACAAGTGGATGTCACTACAATGGCATTAAAAATATTGAACTATACAATGTATCTATAACTTAGATACTGAAGTACTCTCAGAAGTGGCTACTAAGTTTTTTTAATTTTAATTTATTTTTAATTTCTCCTTCATTTTTTTCTTTATAGTTTCTATACCTTTGAAAACAAAGGAACTCTTTCCTTTACATTATTTCTTTTTCTTCAAGATTTTTCAAATGAAAAATCTTCAGAGCCTAAGAAACTGTTTAGAACTTTTTTAGAATTAAAATTAGAACAAAGTCTAGTTCTGTGTTTTGTGTATGATATTAACATTGGCGTTATGCTGGCATAAGTACTTGTATGTGCTTTGATTGTGACAGAAAATGTATATACTGTAGTCACGTGCAGGATTTTGTTCATTTCAAAATATATCAAAAAGCTTACTTTTTCCACTTGGTAATAGATTTGAGGCCAAAAAAGGAAGCTTTTTATATATAACAATCACTCAGTCAACAAAGCATCGCTTTTTTTAGACCATAAGACAAGATAAAGTACAGCTACACTATCTGCCAATCTTTTACCTTATTGCTTTTCTGTTCAGTGAAAATATATTAAAACCATTTCCATCAAAGAATTGATTTAACCTCTAGAGAGGGTGCACACATTCAATGCAGGCTAAGGCTTGTTAAACTCTAGTGTATACTATTGTAGTAGGTAAACAAACACGTATCTCAAAATCCTATTTCAACATTAAATTCTGCTTTTTTTTAGTGTGAAATTACAACAAAATGATTTGATGTTGACATAATATGAAGCTTTTGAATGAGCTTAAAGTCTTCTAAGGGAGAAATGAAACCATGCATCAGTGGAGAAAGTGTTAATCCTTTTTAACCATCATATGAGTGTCACTGTGATTTCTGTTTCACAGTGCTGGGTTATCTGGTGTGTAATCACTCTCAATCTAATTGCTCACAGGTATCTGTACACATCCTAGACCCTGCTTGGTTTATATTTTAAATACACTGCCTTGTTATTAAATAAAAATCTATGGATTTGTGAAAGTTAGAGAGCCATTTGATATTTATTAAAGATTTCAATTGAAGTTCAAAAGAGGAAAAACATGTCACACTTTCTCTTATAAATGAATCTACACCAACCCTTACTACTTTTTCTATTTAAAATGTCCTTGTTAACTTCATGCAATATTTGAAAAAAACTGTTTACAGAAGCAGAAAAAATCTACTACTTGGGGGGGTTGGGAGGTGGGGAATAAACACATCCTTTCTTTACCCCACACAATGGAATACAAAGCTTATAGAACCTGGAGGTAGAAACCAAAACATTTCAACAAGAAAACCCTTCCAAGAGTACCCCCACAATTTCCACAGGCCACACAGAATCAATACTCAAACAACAGACACCACCAACCGACAGCTCGCCTTTGCATATAATTTTTCCAGAAAGCACCACTAAACACAAATCAAGACACAGCACAAAAAGTTGCCAAGACCACCAAACCTCACTTTCTTTCCCTGGAGCATCCTCTAAGTCGCTTGGAGAGTGAAGAATTGGCTCACCTGTACCTGGGGGGACCAGCCGTGGGCACAGGCGCACTCTGACCACCACTCGCCCGGGCTGCCCTGTGGAGTAGCTGGGGATTTATGGGGGCTCTTCCGCACAGTGTCCCACAGAGGGACAAACTTGCTCCTGCTCTGGCTGGCACCCCCAGATCCCCAAGAGGGGTGCGCCTGGGAGCTATACGGGAGCCCCGGAGGATGCTGGTGCCAACGACAGGCGCAGTGGGCATCCCTCGCTACGGGAGGTAGGCTCCTGCCGGCATCCGACCCCTCGGACCCCCTGCCGCAGCTGTGCTGCTTGGGAAGGTGTGCATGCATGGCGCACCCAGGGCTTCCTTTGGCCAGTGCTTCTCCTCCCAGCCGTCAAGTCCTTTGCCGGGGCCTCTCCAGCCCCCTTTGGCAGCAGTCAGTGGCAGGGCATGGCGGGAGCGGGGCGCAGCAGGAGCTGCTGGCCGGCAGCTCTGTGTCAATATCGGACTCCACTCGCGCAGCGACTTGACAGCATCCCCGCTGCAGGCAGAAGCAATCAATGCTCTGCGTGGCTGGGACGCACGCCTGCATCCCTTTCTGGATGACAAAACACGGGAGGGGGGAAAAAAAACAAACAAACAAAAAAAAACCCTCAAAAAAAGCCACCAACCCCCTCCCCCCAAACCCCAAACCAATAAAACACCCACTACAACACCAAACCAAAAACCACCCTTGCAATTTTCAGGAAGATTTAGTCTTTTTTTCTAGCTGACCCCAACACAACTTGCAGGCACCCTGCTGAAGCGGATTTGTATGTACAGCCTTTACAGGCAAAGTGCTTCCTTGTGGAAATAGCATCCTGACAAACTCCTGAAAGGGATACCCCTGTGCCAATGATCAAAACAGACACGGGAGTGTTTTTCGTTTCCCTGCATGCCTGAAAAGACCTTGTCAACAAAATTGCATCAGAAGATGCAAATGACAAGCTCAGGAAGAATGTTAACTGCCCTAAATGCTAAACCCTAGCATAAATCTTAGTATGTACTAATGGACATTAATGTAATGGAAAGAGAAAAAAAGGTTAATTTTAAAAATATAACCCCTTAGAAAAGAGCTGTGCAACAAATTAAGAAATCTCCAGCAGCTTATATATAGAGATGAGAATATATTTATTTGTGCATAGGTCTTCAAAGGTTATGACTGATGTATCCCTTTCTCCTCTATATTCACCCTTTACAAATTCTTTGGTCTTTGCCAATAGCATTTCATAGAGAGTTTTCTGTAAATCCCCTCTTGGGTTTTTCTTACTAAATACAATCTATTCTCCTTAAAATTTCCCACAATCTTTATTTGCAAGTGTTTTCTCTCTTATAGAAGTGCCAGGGGTGTAAAGTGTATAAAGTCTGGGACAGCTCTGTCACACGTGTGGGGAGGTTCAGGGATATACCCCAGTCTCACGTGACTAAGTCTTTAGCCCCTTTAGATTCAGTGGATCTTGGAACCCTCTATATCAATATATTTTTTTTTAGATTTGCTTTTAACTGAAGCCTATCTTGGATACTTTTATTCAAAGTATACAACCAATTGATTTCTAAAAACAAACACAGGACTGTGTGACAGAATCTTTTTATGTCTATTGGTGTTCAAATAGGATTTAAGTGCACATAAATTAAACAGAATTCATAAGCAATATGTATAGTTTTACCATTCCAAAGACTAAAGCAAATTTAAAGATTTCAGAGACAGAGACAACTACGACTATCTGCAAATATATGTTCAAATGAGACAAATGAACTTTTACAAATGCTTTGTTGCAATAAGATGATTCAATTATACAACCCCTCCTAAATTGTTAAACTAAAATTCCTCAAAGCTTAGACATTGCTAAAACACATAATGATACGACCTGGCAGCGATTTTTAATGAAAAAGTATGGGCAATGCTCTATCAGTGCAGAAAATATTTTGACAACGTAATTCAAGGTGTTGTATGCAAAACTAATACCAGGTTTAATTGTATTTTCATTTCATACTAGTCCCAAATTATACTACAATCATGTTATAATGTAAGGTTTATTCAGAATTTTGCTGAAAAGCCGAAATCATACAGCTTGCTCTGTCCTCTCAAATAACAAGTGTCCAACTGCAATAACTCCCATAGCTTTGCATACAGGTAAGGTCACTTCATGTTTAAAAAACCAAATATTAATCTGCTTCTCAGTTGCAGGTGCAGATACAGAAGCCAGCACTTAAAAATCTGAGCTAAGGGAGTCTACAGGTAATCACTGCTACATGTAAAGTAAATGTAAAGATACATGAGACTGAATTAAAGTTTCTCCAGTTTTATTTAAGCATGAGGAGTGACGGTGTGTGAGCTGTGCAGAAAGCTGTGTTCCTTTAATGCTCAAGGGTAACTCAACCATGATAAAAACTTATCTACAAGAAAACAACCCAAATCATTACTGCATCATTTCCAGCACGATTACCTCTATGTAATAAATATATATGTTACTGTTAATTGACGCTGTAAATCATACATAAATCAATTATGTGTTTATTTATATACGACATATATATATTTTTAAAGACAAAACACTAACAAGGACAAATTCCTTTTCATCATTATTGACCTTTATTAGCAGTGTCCATCAGCTTAAGACCATCAGATTTTTTTCTTATGTAGCAAGTTACCCGGTTCCCTTCAGAATAAACTGATGCTATCGCAGCTTTCCCAAATCCCCAGTAAGAATCTGAAACAAGTAGTTTAAATATGCTTTTCAAAGATGTTTGGAGAAATCTGGGTAATTGCAGAAGTGAAAAAAAAAAGTTCACATATAAATTTTAAAAAAGGCCATTAAAAAAAAATAAATATATATATATATATATATATAAAGAAAAATCAGGGCAAGCAACATGGTTGGGGAGTGGAAAGAATTTACACATTCTGTCAGCAGACACACCTCCACACTAATAATACTGGCTAAAGCCACCTGTACCAGACTACTGAAATGTTTATCACAAACCTTTGTGGTCTTGTATTTTAAACTCTAGACTTTGCTACACCCCAGCTAGGACAACACAGAACTGCAAAGGTATCCTCTTGACTGAAACATTTATTCATACACTGTTAAAACACCACAGTTGAAATGGCCTCATATGAGAATATGGAAAAAAGTGTTTTTCCAAAGAATTTGACAGGACTGAACTTGCCATGAACCTACCTGACACTACCAGGCTACTTCATACTTAAAAAGTCCATAAATAAGGTATATATATTAATAAATATTTTAACTGTCCACATTTTTATTTAAGGTTTGACACTGCCTATATGAGACAAAACAACCAGAATATGGGATGTATATGTGACAATGTGGTGAAATGGATTCAAAAGATAATGTGATTTCATCAGCTGTAATCGAACCATTGTATCAGCCAGGATGGCACACACACTTCTGCATGAACTCGGATTAACACATGGCTCAAATCCACATGCCCGACTGTCACCCTAATTTGATAATAACTGCTGCACAAAGCAAAACTGAATATTGTACAGTACACTGTGTGAACTGTGTTTGACCCAGTGCTGTTGTGGAAAAATCTCACTAATTTTCTTTTTAAAACATTAAGTAGGCATGACAAAATGGAGCAAATAGATTTAGCTGATATTCTACCAGCACAAATAACTGTAACTGGATTACAGTAATGTTGGACATACACCAAAAATAAACACTGAGAAGAGTTTGCTTCGGGCAAAAATGTGCATATGGGAAACAAAAAGTGCATATGGGAAACAAAAATTATTAATAGAGTTCTGAAAGGGAAGCTGGAAGCATGGGCGAAGATGATTTAGATGTAGTAACAGATTTTCCCCTCCAACTAAGAATGAGATGTTATGCAACCATAAAAAACACAGAATGAAAGAAAAGTAATAAACATGGTGTAGACCAGCTTATTTAGCAATCCTAAAATCTCTACAAATATTTTTCTAGAAAGAAAAATATTAAGACCAATTAATAATACAATAGCAAGGCTATTGAAATAAGTCAAATGCAATTTCTTTGTAAGTTTGGTTTTTTTTTTCTTTTGTTAATTGGTGAAAAGCAATTATGTTTGTATAGAAATAATAGACTTGGTGGTAACACAGACTAGAAGGAATGGTTGTGATTAGTCCAAGATCAGGCTGGGAGCCAAGTGATCTGGCTGAACACACTGCTATCACAGGATACTTAGGAAATCTTGGGCAAATTGCTTCATTTCTGTCACTATCCTATATGTAAAATGGAAAAAACCTGCCACATTTAATGAAAGCAGAACAGAATGGGTGGGGAAGAACCTATCTGAAAGAAAACAGCTCACTTCTCTCCCTTCCTCCAGGGTGCAGGACAAGAGGGGCACGCAGGACTACAACACCAAAAATGAAACAGTAGAAGAGGAAAACCATACGAAAAAGTGGTCATTTTCAAAGGTCGCCATTAAGGAAATCTCACTGCAAATCTGTCAATGGTCTTTATGAGTAATATTTTGTTTACTGAAAAAAGTTGTATGATCTGCATATCCTTTAAACAAAAATGGTGAATCTCGAGCTTTGAAGTCTAATACAAGTAAGTCAGCACAGCACTAGCTGAGATGCAGCTCCCTGTGCAACAGATCTGCCCGCACGATCAAGTACATGTTCTTTTCATTTTTATGAGAGGGTAGAAGAGCTTAAGGAGTTACAATGCAAACAGATCCATTCTCAGCGCTAGCTGCATGTCCTAGGGTTAACATAAGGACAGTAATTTAGAAATCAAGATACAATGAAAAAGAAAAATGACAAGGGCTTGGAAGGGAACTATACCAACAGAAGAAAACAACCCTCAGCTGGGAATATTAAGTCAAAGTCAATCATGTCAAAGCTGGTGGAGAACAGAGCAGCAGGTTTACCAATTTCACATCCAAGTGAATCAAAGAATCATGAAATTGCAGTGGAAAGACTGAAATAAAGAGAATTTCCATGCCAATACAGAAACATCCCTTTCAGGATCTGCTATTTTCAGACAGAGGTGCGTAATAAACACACCTGTGAAGTTCTCCCCTCTGGAGAATTCAGTGCACTTTACTTTAATGCTTTAGGCAAAGTAACTTAGATGGAACTGCAAAAAGATCTGCTTATAGAAGGCAGGTGAAACATAGAGGGTAGGAAGGAAAGCAAGGGTTGGTGCAAATGACATTTTCACTATGTGGGAAATACTTCCAGACACCTCTTTTCCACGTGCCGTTGAGAACATAGAGGGCCAGCTTCAAGACTTTAAGTACTTAAATAGAATCCTGAACAACCATCATTTGCTTGAGTCCCTTTGGCCAGGTAGTTTGTGACAAGCACAGCTGAGTCCAAGAAATTTAACCCCTTTAATAATCCTCTAGTTTACAGAATCTAATATTAGTTCTGGCACTTTGGCAAATTTAAGACTTTTTTAAGACCAGATTTTGCCTCTGCAGTTTTTCAGGAACTATGTTTCAGAACTTCAGTATCGGCCTAATACTCCAACACTGTTTTGCACGTAATTAAAAAGAATATAAAGAAATGTTCATGGCTAATAGTTACTTAAAATTCTTATCTCCAAAATCAGTTGCATAAAGATAATCAGCCCCTTAAACTATTTGTGTCTCTGTTAAATTAGGAATAAAACAGCATGTTGTTTACTATGGGTGATTTCTGATTTTGAAAGACAAATTCGACTACATTTGGTCTCCATTCAGGTAGTAACCTAAGTGGCTAATGTATAACAGAAATACTCAGGAGATAGCCGTAGCATAAATTAATCAGGTATTTTATTATGGAGTCACATGGCATAAAGATATATGCACTGCATGCATTGCATAAAGAAAGAGAACAACATAACCAAGCTAGAATTGCTGCAGTAGGGTATTTTTCTTCCAGTGCTGGCAAACCACGTAGCAAATAAGGACTGCCAATTAGCCAACTCAAGACTGTCTTTTTCAGGTGTAGTGGCCATTACAGCATCCTTTTTCTTACCCACTTCTAACCATTGAAGTTACTTGGAAGAAACTTTATTCAAATTTATTAGCAGACAATGAGAAATTGTTTCTTGCCTATGAAACTATTTGTGTCATTTTCATAACACAACATCTTTAAAGACTTCGGTACAGTTTTGGCACTGTCTTATTATGGGCCAGTTGTAAGCTTTCACTGCAGGTGGACAGAAAGCAGAGAGATGCGGTCACATAGTACAGACGAAAAAGACAAGGTTTATAGCATGCATTACTGGTAAATCAAGTTACTAAGCACCTTCTTCAGCCTTTGGAAAATGATGACTTGTTTTAAGTGACTAACATAATGTTCACAGCCATTTGACGGGAACTCAACTGGCTGAATATTAAAAGAATAATGAAAACATGTGTTGTTTCTTGATAGATCAGAATCAATCCACACCTGGCCACCCCTCAGATTTAGTTTCAGTTGAAAAAAAGATCTAAAAATATTTCCCAAACAGAAATATCGTAGTGTGTTTTCATAAAGGAATTACATACGTGCCCATGTGCTGTGTATATATAGAACAAGGATGGTATATGAATCAAGAAAGGAAAGTACAGAAGCAAAAAGAATCCTCGAGGGCTTTATACTGAAAATAACTTTATCCAGAAATGCAGTCCCTCTAGACATGAGGCTTATATATATATTTTGGATACTTTTTTCTTAATATCAATCAAAAATTATCAGAAGGCTGGAGTGCCTCTCCGATGAAAACAAGCTTAGAGAGTCAGGAGTGTTCAGCCTAGAGATGGCTCCAGGGAGACCTTATAATGGCCTTCTAGTATCTGAAGGGAACTACAGGAGAGATGGGGAGGGACTCTACCAGGGAGCGTAGTGACAGAATGAGGTGTAAAAGTTTTAAACTGGAAGAGGGGAGATTTAGATTAGATACCAGGAAGAAATTCTTTATTGTGAGGGTGGTGAGACACTGCAATAGGTTGCCTGAAGAAGTTATGGCTCCCCCCTCCCCCAGAAGCGTTCAAGACCAGGCTGGATGGTCCAGGTCCAGTGGGAGGTGTCCCTGCCCAGGACTCTAACCATTCTATGATTCTGTGATAACTTTGAAGAGAAAAAAAGCCAATCTATTGGCATTATTTGGATCACCCAGAGCATTACACCATATCCTCACCAAGTGACCTCAAGGGCCTGGACCAACGCTCTTTGCTCTGAAACAGCTGGAAGTTGCTGAGTGCAATGCAGGACTGACAGGGTAAAATTCTAGTCTGTTACACAGTAGCTCAAACCAGATAATCACAATGGCCTAGCTAGCTATCAACAAAACTAATCTAATGGCTAAGATAAAAAGCAATTTCTCTGCATTAGTGGATATAAAGGGAGCCTGCTATTCATAGCTCCTTTTGGATTCCACTTGGTTGTAAGAAGAGAAGACAAAATGTGACATGCTTCCTGGAATGACACTTTGGAGGAAGTTCTCCTGGATATAGCAGCTGAGGGACCAGCCATGTGCCTGAGCCATCTACAGGTGTGTTGGTTAAAGCAAGAGGAAACATGGTGATATAGAAAAGCACTCTTTTTCCTTTAAATTGTGAGGATTATTTTTATTTTTATAAAAACATACAGGAAAATAAACCCTCAGTAACAAAATACATGAGTTCTCTCGGGACCGCTTGCTATCTTGGGAAAACAATCTGGTCTATGTAACAGGATCACACGGAAAGCACATTAGCTTGTGAAGGAAATAGAGATATTGTATATAGTCAAGTAGAAACTTATATTTATATAATTTAAACAAGTCTGGCCTGTTTCTTCTTTTGGTAGAAATCTCTGACATTTTACTTCTCTAAAGTGTGATGGTAAACAGGATTGGAATAGTAAAGGCCAGAAGAAATGAGCAGCCTGAAACCAAAGCCACAGTGACCTTTTCTACTTCATAGAACTAGAGCCTACATTCCTAAAAGAGATGTCAGAGTAAATCAAAGAACAGTTGAGGAGTCACATACTGAAAAGTAGGTAATGATGTGTATTTCAAGGTTTTTGTTGCTTTGCATCATTTATTGAAACAAATTCCAACATTTAGCTAGAAAAGCTGCTCTGCAGTCAAATAGCTCTTGCTCTGAGAAACATTTGCCTGAGTTACTTTCAGCTTCCATCTCCCTTTTTTTCCCCATCAATTTATTTTTGTTCTCTCATTTCCCTTTAGATCATTCTTTACCCCTCTCAGTAATCATTACTTTCAAATGAAAAGATCACTAGAGCTTCCATGGTTTGTTAGTCTGTTTATCCAGTTCGTTAATCCCTCATAAATCAGCTCCATCCTATAAGCATTTTACTATTTTCTTTAAACTTTATCCAGTCTAAACAGGATTACATCTTTGCAGTTTTATGTGATAGCTGTGAGTAAGAGGTTAGTGAGCGAAACCCTACAAAAAAGAACCTAATAATGAACAGGGAAAGGAGTATCGATAGAACAAGCTTATAAAAACATCACACATACTTGGAGAGTCCTTGCAAGGCAGTTCTTGGCAATCTGTGTTAACTACTTTACTTTATCCTGGAGTAGATATACAAAAACAATATCTAGATACAGAAAGAATAATGCATAGGGATAAAAAAGTATGAAACTAATACATGTAATATTATTACTATATGGTGCATTATTTCAAGACAAAGTTGATTTATTAAGCCAACAGGTAAACCAAGACTCCGCCCAGATACTTTCTATTCTGAAGAATCTTACACAAAAGTGTTCTCAGAAAACAAAAAAACACAAAAACTTGCTGAAAAATTTTTGTTTTTCAGAAATCTCATCCCTAATGTTTCAAAGTCCAATATTTTTAATTCCTCTCTGAAGACCCCCAAAATACTTTTTTGAGTTTAATTTCCCTTGATTAATAGGCTCTAACATTGTTCAAAAATTTTTTTGAAGTCATGAAAAACTCAAACTAGTGTCAATGTCACCCAAATCACTAGAGCATCAAAGAGAAAAGACACTTTCTGCACAAGGTTCCGCTCCCTTCTGTTACATTAAGAGTAATTTCATAATGCTGCATTTGCCTCCCCATAGACTACCAGGGAGTTTCATGACAAACTCAAAGGATGATGTTTATGTTGCTGGCACCCATGTTTTGTTCATTGATTTCTATAAACCTTTTTTATCTATCAGTGAAATCTCGTTTAATTTTCTAAATGAATTATCAAGTAGTGCAATAATTGACTGCAGTATATAAAACCCCAATAATTTATTAAAGAACCTAAGTAAACTAGGAGTCCAAAGCTCATTTTCCAAAGGGCCTGAAGTATTGAAAGAACAGTTTAATTCATCAGAAAGTACTTCTATCTAGAAGACAATCTAAGATTGAAGAGTACCACAGACTATTTGGACTCTGTCAAGGATAATGTATCCTTCAAAAAAACCACATTTTTGGATAGATAGGCTAATAGATGGGTAGCCTGATGAAGCATTTACTCTATACTTCAAGTGTGCTCATAAAACAAGCTATGTATTACTTACTGATCCATATATATGCTAATATTTAAATTAAAGTTTTGATTTTTTATGAAGACTAAGAGGCAATCACTTCACACCTATGGGCTCGGTCATCTGACTCAGTAGCTGCTCCTGCAACTTCACAGTTAGCTGCAGTGTAGGTTAATTCATCTAATTTTGCACTCTCATCCAGTTCTTTTGCCTTTCTGGGTTTCTCACATGTTAAGCGATCACAAATCCAGAACTGACCCTCTGTTCATCTTCTAGAGTTTACTGCAATTTTCTTCAGACACATTTTCCTGAACTTTGTAAAAAGTTTTTAAAATACAAAAGTTACATTTTATGGACATATTTTTCTTTCTGCATACACTCACTTACTCTTCCAAGGTATTAGATCAGCCTTTTGACAAAGCCTTCCCTTTAGAATAGCTATCTTGACCCTACTGTTATGTAAATGCATTTTATTTTCAATGATTTTAGGCAGTGTAAATGCCGACTTCCTGTTCCATAACTCTTTGAACCACCTTTAAAATCTATTTTGAGAGAGTTGCATTTTTCATCTTCCATTCTTGTGTTTCCAAAAGTATCTTAAGCAATAGGATACCCATTGTTTTAGCATTTTTACAATTTTACTTTTCAATTCCTTCCTGGGCTAAAGCCACACGGTCCCAGCAGTATGCAACTATTACTTTAATCAAATTTCTCTTTTACAGCACTTTGATTTTAGGCAGATTCCCTGAATTCTTTCCTGTGGAGAAAAAAAAAAAAAAAAACAAAACAAAAAAAAACAACCCAAAAACCCCCACCTTCCAGCATTTCTGTAAAGTGGAAAGTGAAGCAAACAATTAATTAGATTTTAGAAATAATTTTCCTCTTTTTCAGTGGCCCTTCCTTTTGAATTTTGCTCATCTATTAACTACTTCCAGTGACTCTTTGAGAAGCTCTCTACTTCTGGTATGCTTAAAAATACTATTTTTTTCTCCTATGGAACATTTAGCAGATGTTACCGTAATTGTCAGAGTATATGGATATCCACATATTTCTTGCTTAGAAACAATAATAACTTATTGCAATACAGTATTTTCTTCTTTTAGTGATTTTTTTTTTTTTTAAATCCTATGAAACTAGCTTCTTGATTTGTATGAATTTTATTTTTTTGAATTTTAATATTTCTGGGATTTTTTTCCACAATTCTTACAAGGATATGAAAGTTGACATAATATGATCTCTACATCACATCTAGGCACTATGCATCGCTCAGGACAAATTCAAGAGATACTTTGTGGATTTTTCTGGTTATTTTACACCACTTGTTGCGTCTAAAAACACAACCTCTTTATCCTTCAAGTAACAGTATGGCTTTAATACCATACTTACCTCCTTACCACCAAGCATAGAGCATTAGCCTTTATTAAACAACTAATCTGAAATTATACAAAGAAAACTTCACACAAATGTGAAAGTATATTTTTAACTAGTTCAGAGCAAAACATGGTGACACGTTCATCTACCATTTCAATCAAACATAATTTTGTTCCCTCATGACTACTGACTGATTAGTCAATTGCTTTTATGCCAAAATAACTGTTTCTAAATATGTTCTTAAATAGATATAATGATTGCAAAAAATTACAACAGGAAAAAAAGGAGCATATATCAACAACAGCATTCCAGATTTCTTTCAGCCCATGTATACATTGACTTGTGAAGGCAATACAGAAAGTTTTAGAGGAAGAGTTCAATGAGAATTTGTCATTGGGGAGAAAAAGGAAAAAAATTACTTGAAATCTATATTATTTAGTGCTTCTCAGAAAATATTTTGGAACAGTGGATCTGAGCAGATAGTCTTATTTGTAAAGAGAATTCTCCAGCTTTGTTTTCTTTTTTTGTTATTTAAATTCTCTAGGAAGAGAGCTACTGAAGTTCAACTGAAGTTAAAATTGGAAATGGACAGGAAGGGTAACACTAGCAACACAGAGAAAGCGTGGGGACATAGTGACAAAGACATGGAAAAGTCCTTGGTATGAAGTGATTTTGTTTTCTCAGTGTTTATATGCAGTCTGCTCTCCAGCCTCCCTAATCCCTGCAATGACTAGTAGAGGTCCAGCAGTAGGGTGCTACTTGGAATACAGAAATATGAAGCTAGAGATCACTTAAGTAAATTGGATGCACACAAATCCATGGAATGGGATATGATGCATTCAGAAGCGCTTAGGAAGCTTGCCAACTTTTTAGTGAGGCCTCTCTCATTTTTCAAAGGCTGTGATGTCAGAAGAAGTCCTGGTAACTGATAAACACCACATCCATCTTCAAGAAGGGCAAGAGAAGGAACTACAGGCTGTTTCTTCCTAATGTCAGTCCATGGGAAGGTTATAGAGCAAACAAAAAGAAAAAAAGGTTCATAAGTTGGAGGGAGTTGTTGATTCACTGATAGACATGGCTATCACTCACAGGAGTCTTGATAACATGGAGAAATACACTGACAGAATTTTCATGAAGTTCAAGGAAGACAATGCAAAGCCTGACACTTTAGGAGGAATAAGCAACAGAACTGGCCCAGGACTGACTGGCTGGAAGCAGGCATGCAAAGAAGGCAGAAGGAGCTGGGGGTCCTCATGGATGACTTGAGCTGTAGTCAGCAGTGCGCCCTTACAGCAATCCAAGTAAACCATGTACTGGTCTGCACAAGTAGGAGTGTTGAAAGAACAAAGAAAGTAATTCTTCACTTCCACCGCGTATGAAGAAAGCACAACTGAAGTCCTGTGTCTGTTTTGGGCTACCCAGTAACAGAGGGAAATGAACAAACCAAAGAGAATTCAGTGGACAGTCATCAAGGTGGTCAGCAGGCTGGAGCCCACAGTCTATATGGACAGGATGAGAAAGCTATTTTCAGGGCAGGAAAGAGGATTAGGGACAAATCCAGCTGACCCTCTTCTTAAATGGATGGTGACAGGAAGGCCAGAGCCAGACTCTTCAGAGCTGCACAGCAAAAGGTGAGGGCCAATTAACACAAACTGCACCAAAGGAAATGTGATTAGATGTCAGGAAAAACAAAATTACCATGAATGTGATCAAGCAAAGGAACAGGTTGCTCAGAATATAAAACGACAAAACCACTAATGCTTATACAAGTGTTGCAAATGCTGCCTTTACTCAACAAATGTCCCCCAGCGCAGCACACATCTTTTGATGTCTGGCTGGTCAGTCAGTCTTTGGTGTTTCTGCTTGAGACACCCAGCTAGTATAAACCACATCAGAAAGTCACCTTCATGTAAATTAAGCTAATTGTTTGACAGAAGTGACGACTGTTTCGTATTTCCAAAGACAACGAGCTGGCAAGAGTCAGCTCAGCCACATTTACCTCATTCTTTCCTCCCAACTATTTTTTTAAAATACTGATTGTAGATCTTGGCAGGTGAAGACAAACTATTTCAGGCTGGAAAATTCATAATGTGGAACTGCCAACAAGCTGGAAGAATGTGAGAAAAGTGAAGAAACTATTAAAAAGTCCAAAATAAATCAGCCTCTTATTAATTATCCAAGGACATTCAACATGTCAAAAGAGGACCCCAGTGTGCATTAAATACTAACAGACCATTCTCTTTTAGGAAAGAGATAATACCTTTTTGGTCAACATCTTTTGACAGCTGTTAGTAGATTGTCTGTCAGGGAATTAGATTTTCTAAGTTTGTTGACAAAGGATTTCACAGACTGAAAGGCGTAAGAAAGTTTCATTGCATACCTTTTGTTTTCTAAATCCTCTGTTGATTGTGGAGTGGTTTGCGAGACAATGTACCTTTAAACACCGACCTGAAGAGAGCACTGTCAGGGCCCTGAGGGCACTATAAGGCCTGTCTGTCCCTGTCCCCCTCCCCCGGGGCCTCCCCCCACCTGACCATGGCCCAGGATCCATTTCAGCCCAGCCTGGGGCCATCAGTCCCTGCTCCAGGGACTTCCCGTGGTCTCCAGCTCCACCACAGCCATGGAGGAGATGAGCTGGCCCACCCCTGGGCTGACATCCCAGACTGGTCTCCTCCCAGTCCAGGCCCCACAGAAGTGTTTGAGAGATGAGGGGCCTAAGCTGCCCCCAGTTGCCCTGGACCCTGGTTGGGGATGGTGGGACCAGGCTTGACTGCTCCTGTCCTCCAGCGAGCAGCTGGCCAACACAGTACCGTGACAAGCAGGTGTATTAATATGGATTTTTTTTTGTGCTTATATGTTCATGACTCAAATTAAAGGAATCAGTGAATGAAATGCACAAATGCAGTCCCTGGAGAACCTGCTCCCATGCATCCTGTGGTATCTGAGGACATAACATGCATACTTTTGTGTTACAAGTTTTGTTTGTGTTATAAATTGAAAGTAACCACTGCAGATTTATAAAATACTCAGATTTTCATCTCCTCACAGCCAAATAATTTACTAAACTTTTACAGGCATAAAATCATTTATACATAGCTGGAATTTTGGCAGCAAAATTCAAAACCCAATTATCTACATAAAGCCAAAAAAAAACTTCTCTAATGAATATTTTCTATGACCTTCATTCTTCTTCTTAAATTTTCTCTTCTAAGACATTTGAGATCCACTTTCCTCTGTATAGAAAGGTTTTCTAAAGATCTGTGTTTTGCCAATATGTCTGTATTTACCATCCAAAAGCGATCTACCTACCCAATTAAAAGAGTTCACCTAAATCAACATTGGAAATTAATAATTTGCTCTTACTGAAGTAAGCATCCTTCTGCTTCAACTAACACAAAACACATACTGTGACTCAGATTATATTTGCATTACCTGTTCAAAAAAGCAAAAAAAAAAAAAGCTGTATTTACAAAACTACTGGAAGCATGACCTCATTTTCCACAATAGCTCATGTGTTGAGACACTCCCCTAAGACAAGGTTTTGATGGAGTCTAACAGAGAGCACTGAACTTTCTCTAGACCTGACTCAACAGATTTATCTTGACCTAAGCCCAAGTCTTTGCACACTTCAGAGCATCTCAGTTCAGGATCTTGCTCAAGTTGTCCAGCAAAAACAGATGAACCCATCATCGCAGCCAACAGCAATGAGACCCTCTGCTGGGATGCCTTTTCCCAAAGAATACTGGATAGAACCCAGCCAAAAAGATGTGATCTCACCACAACTAGGGTGTTGTGCCTGAGCTCGTCTCAGCCTAAGCTGATTTTAGCTTGTTTAGCTGTGATAGCAACTGTCTAGCAATCAGATACTGCCTGAATTTGGTCTGACTTCATCTTGATTGATAACAAGTGGTTACTCACTAGGGATTTAATTGTCTGTGACTCTAAAATAAAACATGGTGTGGAAGAGAGCAGATAGACAATTAAATCCATACTGAGTATGATTCTAAAATAAAATGTGGGGTCGAAGAGGGCAGGTAAAGGAAGACACCAGAGATCTCAGACTGTAGAGGCTAATCCTCAAAAATAATACTCATTAAAAAAAATCCTCAAACCAAGAAAAACAAGACTTAATGGTCAGTTCTAAACTAAACTTGAACACACTTCTCATTGATTTCTCCATTCTCAAATGCACACCTTCCAGCATCTGACTTCTACCCTAATCCTTTTGCTAAAAGGTAGAATGAAATTTGTTTCATGCTCCTCCTTTCTCTAGGCATCAAAACCCAGACAAATCTCTGAACCAGGAAACATTCAGATTGGATATTAGAAAAAAAAATTTACAATGAAAGTGTTATTAAGCATTGGAATGGGCTACCCAGGGATGTGGTTGAGACATCATCCCTAGAGGTATTCAAAAGATGGATTGACACAGTGCTTAGTGACATGGTTTAGTGATGGTTTTTTTTATCATGGTTAGGCTGATGGTTAGACTAGATGATCTTAAAGGTCCCTGCCAGTCTAGACAAATCTATGATTCTAAGTAAATACTGCAAGGTACAGTTTAGTTTTGACAGAAACAAAAGAACAAAACAAAATCCCAGCAATCATTATGTTCATTCATCATTATAGTATTTTTTTTTTTAATGTCATCACAGAATATCTGTAATTACTACACTACTTTAAGTACAACGTATCACATCAATTAAATAAATTTCATTACATTTACTTTGTAGAATCATAGAATCATTCAGGTTGGAAGAGACCCTTGGGATCATGGAGTCCAACCATCAGCTCTACTCTACAAATTCTTCCCCTACCCCATATCCCCCAACACCACATCTAAATGACTCTGAAACACATTCAAGGATGGGGAATCAACCACCTCCCTGGGCAGCCTATTCCAGCATCTGACCACTTTTTCTGTGAAAAATTCTTTCCTAATATTTAGCCTCTCGTACTTCACCACCAAACTGGAGTGATCATCTTGACTCTTCCTTACTGTAGGACGAGAAATATTTGGGTGCATATCTTCATTTTCCATGCGTATGTGTGGCTGGCTGGCAATCAATGTACACGGTGTGCTACTGTCTCATTTTCTTGAACCTCTCTCTGTGCGAGGAACAGAGTTACCTCCAGAATCTTCTACAGATTAAAAACCATTCAGCAAATCTACTGGCATTAGTGTATAGTTCAAGGGCAGTCAAAAATATGTTTTGTGGTAGCCTCACTAGTTAACAAGCAAGTAAAATATTCTCAGCTCCAGCTGAGCTGCTATGCTTTTCTGTTTCACTCATATCAGAACCCCAGTGCAGACACTTTCATGTAGACCCAAGCCACAGAATCACTCAATAGTTGACATGGGAAGGAATCAGTGCAAAGCAGGGGGGGGGGAAGGATCATCTCCTCAACCTGCTGGACAACCTTCTGGCAAATGTAGTCCAGAAGGCTGTTGGCTTCCTTTGTTGCAAGGGCTGGTTCATGATCAACTTAGTGCTCACCAGGACCACCAGTTCTTTCTCTGCCAAGCTGCTTTTCGAGTCAATTCATGAAAAGTGTTCACCTCTTGTTCAATTACTTTAATAACTTCATGGCAGACCTCTGCTGTCAGTGTGGATTTGGAATGAAAATAAGAAGTGGCAGCGTAGGAGTCTGTTGAGTGATCCAGGTATTTGTCTCTTGAGGGCAAGAACTAGGTACCAGTTTAGCTTAAGACAAAGTATTACCTCATAAATCCCATTTGCAAGGTTCAAATCTCTGCTTTGACTGTTATACATCTGGAAAATTGTGAAACAATGAACCCACAAGTCTAGAGCAATGCAGAACAGCATGTATCAGGATGTGTAGAAGAATTTTGATATTAGGACCATACTAGCAGGTTTCAGTAGTCACAAAAAGAGGTTTGGAAGAGAACGTTACTTCACAAGTGGCCTAGAAGGCTCATCAAACACCAGTGGGCTCAAACACAGCAAGCAGGTGAGTAAATAGCACATGGATTTTGCCTGGGATTGTGATATCTTAATGGAACTACCCTGTAAGAAAAGTGCTCACCACAATGAAGTTGACACTGTCAACATGGCAATTTTTTTCAGTTACAGTTTTCCCTCATAAAAGTTGTCAACTAACCTGTAAACATGTAAAAATATCATAACATTCATAAAGCAACACCTGAGATCCAATTAGGTCTCAATCCTGAAAAGCAATTAATTTCATCTCAGTTTTAAATCTGCAGTCTTGGTGAGACATTAAAGCCCACTTCTCTGATTATAAGCAAGTCATTGCGATGTGCAAAGGCCCCTGTTTCCCTGAGCTTGTCACTCTAATCTGCTCTCACATCGGCTGACTAACACCGCAACCAGAATAAAGCTGGGCTGGGCACTGAACAACGCACTGAACTGCACTGTAGGACACATGCACCGCACTGGGTACAACTAATGAGAAGATACACTGAATTAAAGGTCAGTCTCCCTCCCTATGTGCAAACAAACTTCATATTTAAACAGTCAAAAGCAGTTTAGATTCTCGTCCTTAGTATTTCCATCTTCATTACAGTCACATTTCTCCTTCTAGAGCCAGATCTCATCAGATTCTAAATCATTCTGATTATGGTAATTTCCATACTTTACAAGACCTTTTGCAATTCTGTAGTTATTGATGTTAACTACAAAAAGAATAATCCTCAATTTCTCCGTAATGAACCACTGACTTATCCCACGATATTTTCTCCCCAGACCCTGAGGGTGACTTTGAAAAGAATGTTAGTTATCTCTAATGGTGATATGTAAACAGATGTTATATTTGCCATCTGATTAAGCTTTTCAGAATCATCATTAAAGTCATTTACCCATATGGAACATCATATGTGCCTACTGTTCAACTGGGCAAAGCACATTCCTTGGTCTGAAGAAAATATACAATCTGTGATAGCTAAAAGACTTATCTGAATGTTATTTTCTCCACTCTCTTCTGGAAATAAATTAGGGTTATCTGAATAAAACTGTTTTCAATACTTTTATCTCATCTGCACCAGAACAGTGAGTGTGTTCAGATAATCAAGAAGATCTTACAATTAAAATAACTAAATCATTCCCTTGACTGCTGACTTGGACCCACTCTTCTGCCAAAGTGTTGCTACGTTCTGCTGGGAAAGCCGTTTAAAACAACATTATCACATGTGGTCATTGCATATGCCTAATTTTCTCGCTATTCAGTTTGAAAGCATTGGGTCTAATTTGCAAGAAAGATCAAAACACAAAAAAACCTGTAGCTGATGTCAACATGAATTTTCTCATACACTTATATTCACGTGCTTCATAAGGCTGAATAAATCCTGAATTATAAAACGTGGACAAATTAAGCCTGCAAGATTAACGTGAAGGTGGGTTTAGGTTTCTTTGTTGTTTGGTTGGTTTTTGTTATTTCTCTGTGCTCTGGTTGCAGTTTGTTGTCTGAGTGATCATGGTTCCCCTCTCCCCTACTGGTTCCCAGCTGTACTCCCCTTACCCTTTCTTTCCCAGAACCCATCCAAGACAGATGGATTCATATAACTCCTAATGCCCAGTTTCTAAGCTACTTAAACTCAAAATGTTGCTGTGTTAACACAGAGCTGTTCCCAAGCTAAAACAGTCTGTTGCTCAGTTCGGCTTATTGTTCTGGGGCATAAAAAGGAAAGGTCCTGTGCTTTCGGTTCCAGTGCACAAACACACCCAAGGATGGAGCAGTTGTTACAGCAACGTCATCTTGGAGCTAATCATGCCTAATCCTTGGGAAAACAGTACCCATGTACTCTGGTTAGCAGCAGGAGGGGTACGAACCTTCAGCATGTGCACAAAAAATTAGCTTGTTGAAGACTCAATTATTATCTCTAGCAAATATAGAGCATGTTACTGAACTCTGGATTGTAACTCAGCCAAGTTATTTGCATTTTCAGAACAAAAGTCATCCTGGGTCCTCTAAAAGTGCTGGGATATCAGGAATACAGGAAAGTATTCCAGGTTTAGTTAGTTATTTTTGAAAATAGATGTCTTGTTGACTCCCTAATATCAGGGTCCATATGTGAAAAAAATCATTCTTGCTAAAATTGTGAAAACACAGAAACGAAGGATCAAAGGATCAGATCAATTAACCTGAGACACAGAAACAGAGCGATGAAGATTTTAGCTTAACATGTAAACTTTGTCAAAGTTACAGACTGAAGAGTGACTGTGCAGGTAGAATCAAACAATTCTACTAGTAGTAGGTGTTCTCAGTTCTGCATATGACACTCAGTTTAGAGTAGCTGAGCTGTGATAGCTATGACAGAATAATTAGAATGACTATCTCTAGTTAAGCAACTTTGTTTTGTACTAAATCTCTAATTTGTCTGAATCAACCTTTTTTCTTTGACATACACTTAGAATAAAAGTTTCCTATAGAAAATATATAATTTGTCTGTTATAGCATCAGTGATATATAAAGCAATACCGACGCTTTTTGAAATCCACTGGATTTGGATTCGCAGAGAATGTGCTGCATTGAGTGCAGATTCCTTTGTCCTCCTTCCATCTGCTCCTACTAATTCTGTTCTACACCTCCACCTTCTTCATTCTTCACATCAGCTTGTTTCAGCCTCTGTTCCTCAAATTTCCATTCCCCTAGCTCAGACATCTTGACACTCACATCTTACCATGTTTCATGCTATTATAACTATTTCTACCATTAGAGAAAGGCGTTTCCCAAGCCTCCTTGTTGCTTACATTTAGATAGTATTACAGATGCTAAGAAATACATTATCATACCTTCATCAAGAAATTCTGATGAAAACTGTTAGCCCTTCTGGTACAGGATGCTTCAGCATCTGACTGAGGGTTGATTAACATTAAAATGAAGATACGCTGGCCAAGAGACTTTTATACAAACCTTGGAAGGTGCTGTAAAGGGGAAATCAGGCACCAACCACCAGTGTATCTATGACTGGATCTAGCAAATTCATGTTAATTAATTTTTGTACTTCATTAAAGAAAGTAGGATTTCCAATTTAACAGGCTTTGGATTTTACTTCCCATCCTTGTCCTGCAGCAGTTCAGAGTCTACATAATGACAGTATGCAACTAATTAGCACAGAATGTCATTTATTATACTCATGTTGATATTAAAAGTAATGAGATAAAGTGCATAATAATAAAAACAGCAAATAAGTAAACATGGGTGAGATATAAAACACATTACTTTTAGAGCCTTTAAAAATATTTTTTGACGGTTACTTTCTAATATGGACAAAGGATGGTTAGCATTAAAAACACATTCTCCATCAGCCTTGGTATTTTGGTTTTTTTGAGTAGAATGGTGACGATATAACTCATTCTAAGATAAGCAAAGCAGACAGGTCTATATAATTATAACTGGTACACTTGACTGGTGATGATATTTTCCCCCTACTGAATATTCTTAATGACAACATCAGATTTCCTTTTACTGTGCTGTTAGTAACTAATAAAAACAATGAACAAGGGAATATGAGTTTCCAAACAAAAAGCTGTTTCATTTAGTGAGTCTGCACTGGCAAAGTCTCTGCAGCAGTAGGTGTTAAGAGATGAACTTCATCAAATACAGAACAAAACCAGAGATGTGCTGTGCCTCTGAGAGATTGTCTACACACCGCAGGCATCTTTTAATGATGAGCTAATGTTCAAATCTGAAGCACAATATTTACCTGGCACTAGCTCCCTGTGTTATTCTGCCCTGAGTGCCTTTGTGCATCCAGGTTTAACCCCACTGCCAAGGGAAACTGCAGAAGGGCACTGGGAAGTGCTTTACATGAGGTATTCGAAGGAGCCAAGCAGTCTGAAAGGAACGACGTTGGCTTGTTTCTCTCTTCTTTGATATACAATCATCAAATCATAGAACGGTTAGAGTTGGAAGAGACCTTAAAGATGATTGAGTTCCAACTGCCCTGCCATGGGCAGAGACACCTCCCACGAGACCAGGTTGCTCAAATCCCCATCCAGCCTGGTCTTGAACACTCACAGGGATGGGGCATCCACAGCTTCTCTGGGCAACCTGTTCCAGCGCCTCCCCACCCTCACAGTAAAGAATTTCTTCCTAGTACCTAATCTAAATCTCCCTTCTTTAGTTTTAAAACCATTACCCCTCGTCACATCATTACTCTCCCTGATAGAGTCCCTCCCCATCTCTCCTGCAGGTCACCTCAGCCTAAGGCAAAGTTTCAGTCAAATTTAGTTTCCCCTCATACCAGAGCCTTCTCTTACAAGAAAAACCTCTGCAACTTGCAGTAATAGCCACGCCTGCCTATGGACACATGTAGTACCTGAGGCCCTCAGCCTTGATATGTGTGTGATAACACACTTCAGTTTGGAGCAAGATTCCTTGTGGCAGCATTTGCAAGTATCCCCACCACCAGGATCTCACAGACTTCCTACCTCAATGGAATCTGCTCCTTCCCACAAGTGACATGTAGCTTTGTATGTGTAGAATCAAGCAATTCTGCTACTACTAGGTGTTATCAGTTCTACATTTTTAAGTTCTGAGAGTTACCTGTCAGCCCAGACTCAAGGGCTATAAAATCCAATGGAAAAGCTCACCTACTCACTTGTTATACACAAATTTAGTTTCCCTAAAATATCAAGCAAGCTTTTCACACAAAAGAAATTTAAGAATACTTTGAAATCCAGACTTCTCAAAATAAGGTTTCTTCCTTACTGGTAGTTGACACCTGATGTGAAAGCCATTTTAAAAGTCTTTTGATTCCAGTCAACGATTTATGGCAGATTGAGAACAGTTCTATTTACACAAAGTGCATTTACATTTAAATGCAACTGATTATTTTTAATGCTAATATATCAATTTTAAAATTCCTTATTAATTTCTTTTCTCAACAAATGCATTTCAAATAGATATTATTGGAGTAGTTTTAAAATAATGAATACATCAAATCTGAATAAATTTTGCAGAAGTACTAATAAAACATAATGATACATTAAGAGCAATTTCAAATGATTAAAAACACAAAATGTGGCATTTTCCAAGGTGGTCTTTGTAAATAATATTGTCGTTGCTATAAACTTATTTTAAACATGAACTTTAACGAGTGAACAATCTTTTTTATCCCCCTCTTCGGAAGAGTCCTTTAGAGTATTACTCATAAGTGCCATCACTGTATGTGATTATTTAAGGTTAACACTAGTCTGTCAGCCTCTTGTAGCAGTTTCAATGAATATAAAGGATGCTTTTGTAACAGAGACTTTCCAGGTTTCAAAAATAATGTGGAAAATACAGCAATTTTATCTGTTTAATTTTCCAAGTAACTACCTGAATGTGCCAGCTTGTGTGCCCTTAGTTAATGTTCACTCACTGTGCAGACCCTCAAACCAGACCAAACCAGCTACATTATTGAAAATATATTTTAATAATTATTTTTTTAAGTGACTGCACACTTGTAAAGGTCACTGTACATACTACAAGAATCACACCCCAACCCCCCCACCCCCAAAATAGTCACTTCCTGTTCCTCCAAATATGGCAAAAATTAAGCCAAGAATGTGGAATTGTGGAAATTCATGTAGTTCATAAAAAAGGAAAATGTGCAAGGGAACTAAATATAATGTGCAGTTACATAGGATATTCAGGAAAAAAGGGAAAATCCTGGCACAGAGTAACCTAATATATATATATATACTGTGAATCAGGGCAAGGAAGGACAAAGTAAGTCTTAAATCAGAAAATAATGACAATAAGAGGTCTAAAAATTACTAAATAAACTCAATAAAGTAAATGGGATATGGTAAATGGCAGAAAAACAATGGTTTTTTTAGAGACATTTAGTCAACATAAATCTCACAATGGTTTTCTCCTTTTCTAGGCTCAACTAGGGCCAACTCAAACTTGTAAAGAAAGAAATCAGAGAAGCATGAAGCTGTCATTTCAACAACCACTGCAAGAATTCAAGCATCGGAATGGGATGTCCAGAAAGGCTGCCTTGTCTCCTGCCTCAGAGGTTTCCAAGACCAGGTTGGACAAAGCCCTCAACAACACTCTCTGAAACAAGTATTGACCCAAATTTGAGCAGGAGCTTGGACTTGACTCCTCCTGTGGAGAGGTCTAAAATCTAAACAGGGTATATATGCCATGAAACTTTAATATCAATATATGAGCTTGAAGTCTTTATACCTTTATCTATAGACAGAATAATATTTAAGGTATCAGAGATGTTTCCTGTAGCATACATAGAATTATATAATATTTCTGTTAAAATACTCTCCGTGCAGGATGCTGCTTTTCTTTTTCTTTTGCTTCCCTTTTCCTCACCCCTTCAAACTTTTGTACTCAGAGATATTTATCCTCCTACCCTCTTTCCATTTTAAGGGGCTGATCTGGACTACAAATTCTCAAACCATATGTCAAATACTTTCTACAGAAAGTCATTCCATACAATTTTTTGTAGTTTGTACTTTTGAACTTTTTTATATAAGAAAGTTTGCCTTTCTGTTGTCCAGTAGTTGTGTGACTCCCTTTTAAAATTTCAAACATGAAATTATGACCACTGGGACAGAACACTTTTCCAAGTATTAAGCATCACTGAAGCATGTGTTGCAAAAAATCTCTGCATTTCAAGAGATTAAAGAGAAATTGCATTTGCTCATAAAGGCCAAATCATGCTGCTGGTTTTCCAAGATTAATATCTAAAATCTACAACCTTCTTCGGCAATAATGAAGTGATATCTGATTAGAAACATGTGCAAAAGTAATCTAGTTTAAGGAATGAGTCATACAAAGGTGTCAAATCATCAGACAGAGTCAAGTCATCTTGGTGCCAAGTTCTGGCTGAAACCAAGACAGATCCAACTGGGCTCTGTCTCAACCAGCGCTTGCACAACAGTTTGAATGACTGCAAATGTGGAATGTGATTTCTCTTTGAATTCAAGACAGAGTTCTGAATTCAAAAAAGTATTTGTGGACACAGAGAGAGAGAGAAAGCATTTATTATCCTGGTCTTTCATACTTCTGATCTGACAAAAACAGGATCATTCTCAGAAGTAGTTTATATACGTAAATTTTTCAGTTCCCATTCAACATTCCATATATTTTTCAAGCAATCAGTGTCTAAACTTGCTGCGGAGAATCACGGAAGCACAAATTCTCCACAATCTACCACAATTGTTCCATCATAAAAATCTCAGGCAACCTCTCCATAAAAAGAAATTCAGAAGTAGGTAACTACTTAGCAAGATAGCAAAAGTCTATGCTCCAATAGGGTTTCCTCAAGAAGGGCAGTTAAACTATCAAGTTCAAGCTTTCACAAACACTCAAACAAGAGAGGATGTGGCAGCTTTAATAAACAGAAAAGTTAATGACTTCATCTGGATAACATTTAAAGAGATCAAAACCTACCCCCTTTTCACAAGGTTTTATCATACAGTTAAATCTCAACAAGCAGGGTTTGCTTATCTGACACTAATACAAAATTAAAATTGCCACAAAGGTGCACTGCAGATGAAGAAAGTAAGATGCAAATAAACCTTGATATGAATATAAATAATTGCCAGTTGAAGACATTCACGAGTTACTACTGTATTAACTTACATAGCTTATGCTGGAATTCGGAAGTCTTGGCATTCATAATGCAGTTATTTTACTTCTTTCTACATTATCTGCTAATTTTTACACGAAGAATAGATGCAGGTACTGAATGACCTGGACAAAGCTGATTCACGTTGTGAATCAAGCTAATCTGTAGAGGTGAAACCTAAAGTAAGAGTATGTTGACAGGAAATTTGCAGGTGCTCTATAAAAGATATGAAAAATTAATACTGAATCCTCCCAGTTACCAGTGTGGTCTGCAACTTAGGCACTACTAACCCTCAGATACGGAATGCATAATGGTTTTATCGATCTAGAAAAGGAAAAAAAAAATCAAAACAGTTTCAGATACACCATTTCTTCTAAAAGTAAGGGGAATTATTTAAATTAGAAGAGATGATGATTTCCAGAACTGCAGTGTCATCACCGTGGTCTCATCTGAATCCCCATAGCTGGATTTCTGGTCACTGTCTACCTCAGTCACTGGCACCTCTGGGGCAGCCATATGGAACAAAAGCCCTGCGAAGGCACATGCTTTGCTTCCTTCCATAGATCTACCATCCTCTTCTGCTTACTTAAACTGTTGCTTCTACACTCTCTGCAATACTTGCTCCCCACTGCAGATGGTATCGCAGCAAAGAGAGCCCTCTCCTCTCATTCCTTCTCTTGGAGACAGCAGCTCACTCTGCAGACAGTCAGAACAAAAGTGGCCTGGTGTGGCTGTTAATACATCAGTTGACTCCTGCCCACCCAAATGTCCCATTATTTGCTACATTTTCTGCCGCTCTGGCTCGGAGGTATCATTCCTGACACTGCAGTAGAGCCTCACTGGCTATAACTTGATATTTCTGTTTAAAAGCATCTTAATTCTTCATTAAATATTCTGTTTCTCAGTTTTGTGTAAGTAAACTGTCAAGAGATGCCACAAAATGAATCAAAAGGAGGACAAAGGTTTCCTTGGAAGTAGGACCTAGGGCTGCAAAATAATTAGGTTCATTTTCTGGGGTTTACTCCATTGCCTTTCTCCATAATCCAGGTAAAATCTGATCATTGCTACACTGTTTGCAGTAGAAAAATAACATATTTGATTGTCTGTAGTGAAGCTAGTCAAGTGAACTGATGCATCCAGTTAAGCTGTGACGTGTTTATATACCACTAAAAGCTTCCATCTAAAGGACACAGCAGCCAGCATATTAATTGTTTTAATTATGAAGTACAAGTAGAATACACAAACAGAACCTGGCTTCACCATTGCAGAGAGCATTACATGTAGATGAGAGAACAATTATAGCAAATCACTGAAGGATGTCATTATCTGGAGGAAAAATAAAGAGAAGTGAGAAAAAAAAAAAAAGATGCAATTCCCATGCTTTGCCTCAATAAATTTCCAGTGGCCTACAATGTTCTTCCTCTCCAAAAAGAGTCCCCTTTCCCACTACTTCTCACAACTAGAGCTTGTGTGAAACTCATCAGGTGAAAGGGCATGAAAAAAAAAAAATCTTTCGGCTAACAGTTGACCGTTCTCTATTAAACTAACTGCAGTGGTTACTGAAGCCACAAGATGGCACATTCATTGTTTCCTGTTTGTCACAGCATATATCAAAAGATTGTGTCAGGACTCAGGTGATGGGACTACTGCAGCTTTATTAGCCCCATTATCTTTTCAACAACAATCGCTTTCCTCCAAGAGCAACACCTAAGATTTTTAATTGCAGCAAAGTACTGAAGTTTCAGGAAGAAAATAATCAGAATTACCACGTATTGCAGCAACTATTGAAGTTTCAGGAAAAAAACCCAACCAGAATTACCATGTTAGCATCCAAGGACATCACCTGCACCCCCAGAAAGTACACATACCATAGTAGTGAAGTATTACTGCTTTTTCCTAAAAGCCCACTTCAGCGTGTTCATAGACGCACTTAATCTGTGTACAGTAAACAAAACAGATTTGTAAAACTATTTGAATAATCAAAACACTATCAAAACATGGAAATCCCAGTGAATGTACTATAGGAATTGCTTCCAATTCCTCAAATTCTTTTGTTGAATGCATTCACTACTCGGTCAGTGTTTAGGAATCCTATACACCTGCATCATTACTATAGCACTGTTGATGTCCACCCTGTTTTGTGAACACATTCTCTCCTCCATGGAAATTAGTTGAAAACCAAAAAGTGAGATGAACAGCTCCATGGAAACCCTGCATAAAGGAAAACAGTCACATTCCTTCCCCTTACTTCATTCCCAAACCCTACTCAGCCTTATGAAATATATTTCATAACAGTTTTAAAGCTTTGATCTAGAGTTTTATCCTGCACTGCAACAAAATGAACATCTCTGAACCTGGAGAATGGGGGAGAAAAAACAAGCCAGTGACTGCTTTCTACTCCAGTACACTTCTGTAATCCTTTTTGCCATCCCTAGTATGAACAACTCCTTCAGCTTTTCTAGACACACTTTCTGGCATCACACAGTGGTTGGTATCACACCTGTCCCAGTTTCACACAGAAAACAGTGTCCAAAAGAAGACACACACAAGAAACTTGAAAGCAAATACCAGCTTTACTTCTGCCATTATTCAAACTATACTGGGATGTACAGAAAGACACTCTTTTAAACAAACATTGACTATAAAACTCCAAACGGCTTTTCCAAGTGTTTTGCAGGCTAATTTTACTTTTAATACGAAGAATGTAATTATGAAATTTATCTATAAACCCCTTTCAAGTGAGCTAGCAAAGCAATACTCCAGCTCCCTTAATAAAAACTCTTTGAGCTGTGATGTTTCTAGGTTTCAAATATTAAAGCTACATTTTATGTGGTGCTTATCTACCACAGTGACAGCATTCTAAAAGACGGTTTCCAATTGAATCCACAGCAGTCCCATCTACTGCTTATTGATGTTCCTAAGCCTGTATAAAATTATATTGTGTTGTCTTTTCAGTCTGGGAATAATTCTCCGTTTTGGATTTTATTAAACCTAGTAATCTAAAGAGCTAAATTTGTTTTATACAAGTCAGTAAAATGCCAGAGAAGCTCTTTGTGAGATGAAAAGCTGTTCTCCAGCCCTACCCTTTCTGGTCTCTTCAGAGGAACTTTTGCACCCTAAAAAAGGCAGGACACACCTACTAGTTCTTACCTTTTCTATGTTGTTTTCTAGAATCAACCCCTAAAGTTCACCAGCAACTTGTATGTGATGAAGTGGTACAGGAACATAAGTACTTAAAAAAAATCTTTAGGTGCACTCTATTTAACATTATGAAATGTTTCATATCATTCTTAATGGTGTTAACACAGGTCTTTTGTAATATTGACCTACGTGCATTTGGTGCAGAAGTAGCCCAGATATATCTATAGGACTAACCACCTCAATGTAGTAGATTCAGACCAGTTATTAAAGGAGTTGCACTTTTTGTCTCCTGAAGACAACTGCTTTGTATGTGTGAAACAAAAAAACCCCATGTTTTAACTATCTCCGGTTCCTTGCTTTTGAAACTCCCTAATTTGGCACTAGAAGAAAAACCCCACCAGAAGGCAACATGAAGAAAATGACAGCAGGGGAAGACTCAGAAAGAAGGTTAAGGAAGACTGTATTTCTTCACACAAGGTTTTGTTTTGGCCATGAAAGATTTATGCAGTAAAACAATTATAGATAGTAGTTTCCTTTCCCTGTCTAATTAGGGTAAAATTACATTAAGAAATTGAATACATTTTTTATTCCATTCCATAATAATGAACACTAGCGTTCAGCAAACTGCAAGAGCTAGAAGACCTACTACACCAGGCTGCTTGCATACATAACTCATATGAAGTAGCCTCAAAACAACAAAGGTTTTTTTTGCATACAACTAGAGGCACAGTGTGCTGCATGCAACCAATTGCAAGTTCCATAGAAAGGAAAATGCTTAAATTTTCCCTCCCTCTGTTAAAATTGCACATTTTTATCGTGGAATTGCCTATGTTAGACGAGACCTTTGAGATCGTTTAGTCCAACCATCAACCTTACTCTGATAAAAAAAACCAAACACCACAAAAGACCTCTCCCCAAAAGCCCTAAAAAACCTGTCACCATCACTAAACCATGTCACTAAGCACTACGTCAGCCCATCTTCTGAGTACCTCTAGGGATGGTGCCTCAACCTGGGTGGCCCATTCCAATGCTTAATAACCCTTTCTTTGCAAAAATTTTTTCCAGATATCCAATCTGAACCTCCACTGGTGCAACTTGAGGCCATTTCCTCTTGTCCCATTGTCTGTGAGGTGGGAGAAGAGACCAACCCCTGCCTCTTTACAGCCTCTTTTCAGGTAGCTGTAGAGTGATAAGTTCTCCCCTCAGGCTCCTTTTCTGCAGGCTGAACAACCCTAGCTCCCTCAGGCTCTCCTCATAAGACTTGTTCTCCAGACCCCTCAACAAGATTTGTTGCCCTTCTCTGGACCCACTCCAGCACCTCAATGTCTTTTTTGTGGTAAGGGGCCCAAAACTGGACACAGTAATTGAGATGGGACCACATCAGTGCTGAGTAGAGGGGGACGATCACCTCCCGAGTCCTACTTGCCACGCTGCTACAGATACAGGTCAGGATGCTGTTTGCCTTCGTGGCCACCTGGGCACACTGCTGGCTCACGTTCAGTTGGCTGTTGACCAACTCCCCTAGGTCCTTTTCTGACAGCCAAGTCCAGCCACTTTTCCCCAAGCCTGTAGCACCACATGTAGTTGTTGCGACCCAAGTGCAGGACCGGGCACTTGGGACACCCGGGCACACCCAGGAACCTCAGCCCACTGGCCTCAGCCCATCGATCCAGCCTGTCCAGATCTCTCTGCAAAACCTTTCTACCCTCTATGCAGGTCTACCTAAACCAGACTGACAGATGGCCCTTACTCCCCCCAAAAGAGAAGGGAGAGGAAAAAGATAAGGAGATTTATGTGTTTAGTGTGAACTAAACTACTTTAATGAAGTATTAATACTAAAATTAAAAAAAAAAAAAAAGGAAGAAAATAATGAAATAGATACAATATATAGAAAACTGTATGAACCTCCCAGGATGAAAATCACGTCACCAGTAGGCATCGGGAAAAGTCCCAGGCTGGACTCAGTGACCAACAGGAGCTGGATTCCAGTTCTGGAGTCAGATGCTCAGATCAGGATCAAAGGCAGATGAACAGACAGGGTCCTCCTCAGATGTCAGCCACTGAAAATATAGAGTTGACCCTTTGATCTCTCAGCTTTTATACTGTGCATGATGCAGATGGGACGGAATACCCCAGTTGGTCAGTTCTGGGTCACCTATCCTGTCCACTCCTCCCTACTGGTGTGACCCCTCTATGCTTTTCTGCTTTCGACCCTTCAATGTTTATGGCAACTGCTCAGCTTAAGTTGAGGCTAAATACACGGCACTCTCCATAGTGAATACTGACCCCCCAGGGGAGCCAGAGACCAGAAAAGTGAATAAAAAGTGAACAAAAAATATGACAGGTACACAGCTTATGTGATATTCAAGCCAAAATTGCTGCTACAATTATACAGCTTCTGGGAAAAAAAACCTCACACGGGTTCTCCAGAGAAAGGGTTCAGAGAGACCTTATTTAGTCAATGAAGAACATCCCTGAGTTCTCAGATTTCAAGGTACTTTTAAACATCAGATTCTGTAAACATGAAGCAATAAAGGCCCATGGAGATAAGGTGAGAAGGGTCCCAAACTCACTAAGACGTGTAACTAAAAGCACTATTTTGCCTGCTTATCTAACAATAAGACAGTAATTTTTCTTGATCAGAGCTAAAAAAAAAAAAAAAAAACCCAAACTATTATAGGAAGAGGGCAGCTAAAATCCTGTTTCCAGGCTGCACTTCTGTCCATTAAGGCCCATGGCATTGTAGGTGAAACACATACCTGATGAGGTCAGTGAGAGATCACAGAAACCACTCGTGCTGAGAGAAACCACACTCCTGAGTCCCTGGTGCTAGTACTCCAGGTCTGCACAGCAGAAAATAGTCCTACCAACTTTAGTAAAGCAGTAGTTTAGCCCTGGTAGGCAGATAAGCACCACACTGCTGCTCACTTGCTTGCCCCTAGTGGGGGAGAGAATTGGAAGGGTAAAAGCGAGAATACTCGTGGATTGAGATAAAGACAGTTTGCTCGCCAAAGCAAAAGCCACCTGTACAAACAAAGCAAAATAAGGAATTCTTTCACTATTTCCCACTATCAGGCAGATGTTCAGCCATCTCCATCAGGGATGTCTTGCATATATAGTTCATCATGCATAATGGTTACATAAGACAAAGGTCGTAACTCCACATGTCCCCCCTTTCCTCCTCCTTCCCTCAGTTTTAATATGCCGTGCATGATGTCATATGGTATGGAAGATCCCTTTGGTCAGTTGAGATCAGCTGTCGCAGCTGTGTCCCCTCCCAGCTTCTCATGCACCCCCAGCCTACCCTTTGGAAGGGTAATCTGAGGAGCAGAGATGGCTTTGGTGCTGTGTAAGCCCTGCTCAGCGATAGCTAAAACATCCTTAGGCGTTATCATGACTCTCTGTTCTAAGTACCCAGAGCCCACCTTGTGAAAAGCGCTAACATAGTCTCTGCCACCATGTGTGCTGCTTTACAGTCATTCACACAAAAATTCATCAGCCGTTTTATTTCACAGTCTAAGATCCTTTTACAATTCATCATACAGACTTTGCTACCTAAACTTGCAATTTGTCACCTGATAAATGTAATTCATGACTATTCATCACCCCAAAATGAAGCAATGTACAAACCCAACCTATTCTGCTCTTTTTACCTCCTCCTAAGACTCAAACACCTACACTAGAAGTCAATACCAAACTGCTACAGAGATTTTGCAAGTCATTTCATACAAATCATAATATGAAAATTCACGTAGGATCATAATGTTTATCTCACATTGAATGGCAAATCTACTTGTATTCCAGTATATACAGGTTTTCCTATGTGCAGTATGATATTTTAGATTTACACAAAGTTCAACAATTGTTGTCTCCGCTAGCACACACTAATGATGGAAAGATAAAAAACTTACATATTTATTTTAATTAATGATTATTTTAAATATGAACAGTATAAGAATTCTTTAAAATAATCCTCTATTAGAGCCTGCACCGCCTTTAATTTTAAAAAGGGAAGGTTCTGAAAAGAAAGGAATTGTGATTGTTATGACCTACTCACTATTATCGCTTAAGTGCTGCTACCAGAACTATAATATAATCCATTCCTCATTAAAAAATGCTTTATACTCTTTTAAGTTTTGTCTTTTGAAGTTTAAAAGAATTACAGCTTGAAGGTTAACATAGAATAAGATATCATTATATTCATGAATTATAACTGTCCATCTTCAAGTAACAGCATTGATGAGAATAAATTCATTAACTCATGGGAGAAACTAAGGTCACTAGACAAATATCCTGAAAACAAATAGATACATTAGATACAGTCTGTTATATTAATCTCTAACACTGCTCTTAATAAATATACCAGTGCTCTATTTAGAGATCACTATTGACATTCTGCTTGCACTGAAATTAGCAGCAGGCTTTAAACTTAACCAAGCTCTTACTGAGTCACATTGAGATACCATTTTTCGTTGTATTTTTACCTTTTCTACACATATATTTATTTCACAGAGTTTAATGTGGGACTCCAAACTGTGAAGCTGAAGTATAGTGAGAAGTTACACACTCCTGCAAAGATTACAGTGACTATCAGCATTCTTCTTCCATAATTGCTAAGTTTACAATAAACATTCTCATTTCCAATTTTCTTTTAATCAAAAATGGACACGGAAGAAGATAAAGCAGAGCGAATAAGACTTCGTTTTTAATGTCTGATATATAATACTACATAGCACTCTTTATATGTGCTGCAAAATTAATATAGCCATATTTACATTTAAAATTAATTACCCCTTACTTCAGAACTCTCATCCGAGGTGTTGCAATGAAGACTCCATGATTTTCAGCGAAACCTACTAAATTATATTTGCTGACTCTTCAGAAAGCATCAGTAAGAACTGACAAAGCCTTTCAAAACGTCACATACTTGGCTGTGCACTAACAAAAATTCTGAAAACATACTCATAACAAGTTTACAAGCCATTAGTGCAAATAAGGAATGATACATGAGATACACACCTCACGTTAATCTCTTTGACAGAACCACACGCAGTTGCTGATTATGTTTAATCATATTACCCACGACAGCCAAGATACTCTGTAACTGACACATTACCTGAAAACAATTCAGTCTAGTTTTGTGCTTCTTCAGTAGGCGCTCTTCCAAACTTTGTCTCCATTTGAAAATAGTGAGAAGAGATGGCCACTTCAGCTGGCTTGACTCTTGGCTTTTTCCTTTCTGCCCATCCAAAGAACACCTTTTTTGGTAATGGGGGCACAAAGCCTCATGAGCTGCTTTTACACTAGGCACGCTTCCTCTGTGATTTAGCAAGGTTGAGTTATTTGCTGCTAGATAGTTCATTTTTAACCCGTCTTCTGACAACTTTCTCCCTTTTTTTTTTTAAAAAAAATTATGATATTAAAAAAAGTTTCCTTTCCACATCTGTTTTCAAAGCATTATGAAACAGTTTTCTGTATACAATCGTATTCTGCACCCTAAATTACAAATCCATAAATTTTGCAGTAATTTATGGTATTTGATGCTAGTAATTGCGCAACCCCAAACTGAGTTTAATGTCATGCATGTGCCACTAAATTGGTTGTCTTTCTTATCTGACCTATTTCAGAGCCTCAGAGAGGATCCTAATCCATTATTAACAACTCTTATACGAGGCAGGCTATGCAGGATCTGTTCTCTCTCTTGTGTGTCCTGAGCTATTCCTCTTCTATTGTACTAAATGTATATGTATAGTTGCCAAAAGCAATCACAGATTCAGTGCACTCATGCAGCATGAAAAACAACTCCATTGACACATACTCAATGTGGCCAATAAAGATGTAGTAGCCTTATGAAAAGCCTGTGAAAAAAAAAAAAAAGAAAAAAGAAAAAGCTTCCTGAAAATAGTTTGCAGAGCCACATAATTAAAAGCCAGAGGGCTACGAATTCTCCTGGATGAGCTGAACNTGAGCGGAACTGGTTCTTTTTTCTTTTTTTTTTTTTTTTTTTTAAAATCAATCATGCAAGCCTAAGCCCGTGCAAGGGCACGCATATCTCTCCACACTAAAACAATAATAGGAAAATAATGCCTAAAGCAGAAGCTGTAGAATCAAAGTTGCAATTGTGAAAAAGCTGCCTGACCTTTCCCTCCCCTTCTGCACCCTCAGTCATACTGGAAATAAAATTGTCTGCAAATTTTGAAGCCTATGACTTAATTTTCTAGAAGCCAAGCTGACGTATTTGTCATTAATCAACAGCTGTTCTTTTTACTATCACATACTTCATTTCAGGTAACACTTGAGAAACAAGTTTCCTGTACAAATTAACATTAAAGGACAATAAATAAATAAATAAAATTCAGTGTACAGAAGAAACTTTTCTCCTCCCTCCGCCTTTGTTTTTTCGGAGGCGTAAAAGACTCAGTGTCCAAACAACTATCTGCTGGTTTTATTGAGCACTAAATTCGCTAATCATTGGGACATTTCTGAGCAAATCTGCACAACTCTCAAAGTTCTGACAATTTCCATGGGAACAACAGGAAACTTGAAAGGATGAGAACATGTCACTGCACCCAGTGAAGGAAAGGCCGCAGTGGTGTAACATTTTAAAACACTAGAGAATCCAATGCAGAAGTAGGGAAATGGGGGGTAAGACTACAATGACAGCATACTCTCAATCCTTTAAGAATCAAATGAGGAGATAGAAGTCTATCAGAAATGAAACTGCCATCCCTTGTACCTAATTTCTCTTATAAGAGGTAGAAGACTGCAAATGAAACAAATTCAGCAGTACTACTAGGAAATATTTAAAAGTACATGAATGAAGCAGAAAGAGAGGTGTTTCTGGATTTTGTCATGCAAGATGTTATTTGGTTTGGATTATGTTTTGGGGGTTTTTTATTTGATTTGGTTTTTGGTTTTGGGTGGTGGGGTTTTTGTTGTTGTTGTTGTTGTTTTGGGGTTTTTTTTGAGAGGTACAGTGGAGGGGTGAGGAGGATACGCACCACATATGGGTCTACCAAGTCTGAGGAGCATTTCCTCCAGAGCAACATCAGTAATGTTCTCCCACCAAACTATTAGAAATTAAACCACCAGCAAGCCAGAAAGATTCTACTTATCCCTCAAAGCAAAGCAACATTTTCAGCTGGAAGCCCCCTGTTGCAATTAGACACATGGAAAGAAATCACAATTGTCAAGCAACAGAAACTGGCTTTATCATTAATATCACAAGGGAAGCAAAACAGTCCAAGGGAGAACTAATTTTATTGCTCAGTTAATTTTTGTCATGACTTGCGCAGCACTGGGCTTGATAAAATGTTTTATTGTCTTTATTATTTTCAACTCTTGTATAATTGATTTTTTTTGTTAAAATCTCTAAAATGATTTTCTGCTGAGTTCCAGCACTAAATTCACACGCTAATTATAAAATAGTCTGTCACTGAGAAAATTCTATGATTTTTCCAGCTTCAGGATAAGAAATCACATTTTCACTGTAAAGCACAATAGAAAGTCATGGATGACATCACCAGAGGATAATTTCAGTCAGATTCAGACTTGGGGTTCTCTCTCCTTTCTTTTTTCCTTTCCCGACAAGATCAGCAATTATAACAATAATAAAACCCAAACAAAGACCAAATCCAAACTAAATTTTTTAAACTTTCTCTAGGCATTTACATACTGTACAGTGTGACACTTTTGTAGGGCTGGTGGTTGGGGACAACATCAGAGGAAAAAGCATGAGGGAGGGTACTTTCCAGACGGAAATCTCAGCTCAAACTACTTATCCTCGAAACTGAGTTTTCAGTTGAAAACTGCAAGAAAACTATGAATTGACTACTTAAGAGTCCAGAAGAGAGACAAGAAGATGACCGGAGGTCTCAAAAATATAACATGGGTAAAAATTGATTTATTTAGTCTAGTTAGGGAAGGAGTCCAGAAGAGGCATACTAGTCTTTAAAAAAAAAAAAAAAAAAAAATGTTGTTGCAATAAGAAGGAACTATATATTTATTAATACTAGAAGGCAAAGTGCTTACATTCCGATAAACATTTGGAAAGGATACTTCTAAAAATACAAGGTGTGCTGCAGCAGATTGTGTGAGATGACCATAGCAAAACATTGACTTTTTTAGAGCGTATTAGAAAGACATCTATCAGCTGATCATGCTTTGAACGAGGGGGAAGGTTTAAGTGACCTTTTATTTTTTTATTCTTATTTCCTTTAATTTTGATTTTCTAGAGACTTCTTTTCTTCAGTGAGTATCAGAAATCAAGGATTTTTAGTTGCTAGTTTAAGTGCCGAACAGCTCAGAGACAGTTTGAAGACATTCCCTTAATACAGACATAAAAAAACCCAAACCCAAACGCCACTGGTTAGGTGAAATGAATCTCAAATTTTGCATATAAATTCACTAACACTTAAACATGTAATACAAATAGAAAAATACGCCACCCACTGCTCCAAGATCAGGAAATTTCATTCTTAAATAAAAAAATAAAATCAATTATATATTTTCTGAAAAAGAGACAGCTAAGGGTTTGCCTCCTCACTCCTCCAACAAGACATTTAACATCATAGATTTAAGCCAGTTTATAAAAAGCAATGCAGATACTAAAATCTCACTCGTTTTCCAAAATAGGTGTCACTAACTTCCTTATTCAGCTGAAAAGCCAGAAAGTCACTGATGTTGAGTATGCCTAACTCTTTCTATACAATAGGAGTTTGAAAACAGTCAAATTACTATTAATGGTTTTGTGTGCGTTTGTTTAGGGGTTTTAAAAAAAAAAAA
>VXBJ01004316.1:410299-424884 GCA_013400055.1 Nycticryphes semicollaris | reverse complement strand
AAAAAAAAAAACACAAACCAAATCCCCCACCCCAAAAAAACCAGTCTCATGAATCATCCCTGGCAAAGAACATAAACAATGGATGCTACAAAAAACACATTTAAAGCAGAGGCCCTTTCAACCAAACCCCAGCTTATAGGTGAGTTGGGAGATACTGTGAAAACACAAGAGAGCATTTCCCAAAAATCTTGATTTTGATGCAGAACGCTGCAAACAAGTAAGAATGTCTGTCAAAGTGTTACTGCATGTTAAGAACATGAAATAAAAGATCTGGGGTGGAATTCAGCTCACTGTGTGTGAGAGTAGTAACATTTCAGATGCCCCAGGGTATCCTCGCCCAGCCTAGAGCTGCCGCTCCAGAAAAGGTCAGATTTCTAAAGGTCCTGTGTCATATCTGCCACTTCCTGCAGATGTCTTGAATCCTCTAAGGTACCTAAAACACATGAGAGACTGAAGCCCAGACACCCAGATCGTGCCAATTATGGTCTGAGACCCCTTAAGCAGTTTATGTCTGCTCGTGTATTACAGACATGTAATTGTGTTAAACTCATTCATTTGCCCAGAAGCTTTTGCACTAAGCAAAAAGAACTGACATATTCCTCAGTGAGATTCCGAGTCCCCGTTAAAGCAGAATACAATAAAATATTAGTAACAGAAATCACTTCATGCAGGTTAATGTCAACAGAAATTTTGAATGCCTAGTGAAATAAAAATAAGCAAAGAAAAGAGAAGACAAGAGGGGGAGAAAAGATAGATAAAAGAGAAACTCCTCTTGAGTTGAATAAGCAGAGTAATAAATTCACCTTCCAACACTATCTGGGAACCAGTTTCTACCTGTTTTTCAAGAAAGCCTGAAGATCAAAAAAATGTAAATAAAATCCAGATTGGGTAAGTACGCTAATGTCTGCCTAATTTAGAAGAGAAGCAATCAATAAAAAGGAAGCAGATACAGGAAAAATAGAGGCGTAAAGTGAAAAATTCAATTGGAGAGTTGAATAAAAAGGCATATTCTCTGCACCATTCCGGCAAATCTTAATATAGAGATGGCAGTACCTAGACCATAAATAAAAAAAAGGAGGCAAGAATGAAATAAAATTAAATAAGCAATGAATGAAATATTTTTTTTTTAACCAGAGTAATTATCTTAGTTGTCAAGCTGGAGACTGAGACAATACTGTCCCATACGTGTTCTCAATTCTTGTAGAACTCTCACGAGCTTGGTGGGATACTGAACAAGATGGACCTCTTCGGCAGACCCAACATAGCCATTCTTATAATTAATTTAGATATAAACAATTAATTCTGGGTGTAATTGGCATAATTTTTCCCTACTTTCCCAAGAAAAAATGGAAATAAAAATAATAAGACAGAAGAACCTCATGTAACAGGGCCAATGTAACTACTCTTTGAATTTGTCCATCTGCTCTCCCTTCCTCCAAGCAAGGACAGAAATATCTGTCTTTACTTTTCAGACTCTTCTGCTTCCAGAGGATTAAAGACAACACTTTCTGAAGTCAATTTTTAGAACATTTATCTTATTTTTCAGAGTCGTTTTAGAGCTTCTGCATATCCCACATGTAGACTTTCATCACAGTGTTGCCCACTGTTTCATCTTGCCAGCAATTACTGCCAAGAGGAAAACAGATTTTTTTCCCCTTTCCTTTCCCTCTGCCTCAAAACATATCTTCATTTAATACAGTTGCAATCTGAATGTGACACTTCTGTCCTGACCCTGCCAGCACGAACATCCTTTTCAACTTTATCTATACCTTTAAGAAAAGATATGATAATATCTTAATTATTCCTAAAATATATTCATATCTACTAACTACCTTTCCCTTAACACATAAATTATTGATAACCTCTAGACAAGATCATTACCTGCATATGTGACTGGAGCTGTTATCAGTTTCAATTCATAATTACAGAGTTTCCATTATTTTGTCAGTGGAGATTTCTGGTTAATGGATTGAAAAGGAGAGAGAAAAAAAAAAGAGCCAGTAGATCAACTAATCTGATTAAATGACTTTTTAATTTTGGACCATATTACATACATGCAGTTACAGCTGGCAGAAGCAATATGCTGCTACTTGTTAGCAGGTTCCTCCAACTTTTAAAGAGTAATGGATGAATATTTCTTTCTATCTAACTTGGTAGACCCAGTTCTTCAGAAACTTGGCCACGGATGCTATAAACCAGAGTTTATCCCATAGATGCTTTTTAAAGAACCTGATATTAAGCATTCAAAGATTATCAAGAGCCACATAAAATGAGTGGTCTTTCTCAACTGTTATTTCAAAGAACACTGTCTGAGCAACCTAAAATTAAGATTGTGGTTTTTATAATAGCTACATTTTTCATAATTCAGTGACAGAAAACTTTTGCTCTTTTTTTTCTTTTTCCCTCTTCCCATAAGTATATGCACTGTAAACTGCTTGCTGGCTGATACTCTTACCAATTTTTATTTCACATCAGAATTTATATATCACCATGGTAATGAAATGGGAATGCTTAGTAGATATGGCACTGTGAAGGCTACTCAAACCTTGAGTCATCCTTATAATTCTCTGGAAAGCAGTCAGAAATTATTCTATTACCAGTAGCCAAGTGGTGGTTTCGTGACCCCTTGAATGCTGCATTGCGATCTAAAGGAAGATCTCAGTTGAGAACGTAGGGTTTCAAATGCACAAATTTTATCTCTATAATATGACCAATGGCCTCTTCCCCACAAGATTTTAATTACATTATTATTTCAAATGCATGATATTAGTTTTTAGAAATTATTACTGTTCATTGCTGTCATAATTAAGCATCTGTATTACAATATAACTTAAATAATCCATCTATAGTCACTTCAGAAATTATTCTCAATCTAAGTGTTTTTATTCTCAACGCTTTTGTTTATAATGGTTTAAAATGTTTAAAAAGGTGACAAAGCAGCCAGTATTATTCTTTGGAGTAATTTCCCACAACTCTTTTCATTGGAATCAGCATAAACAGCTGAGAAATATAATCAACACCATTTTGATAACTGACATCTTTGTGCTTTGTGAAATCAGAATATTAACACATTGCTCAAATCACGCTTCAAAAGTTCCTTTGATTTACTAAGTACATCAGTCTCCTAACAAAGCAATCGTAGACACAAATTTTAATTTGAACTGAAACGCCAACTCCAAGTATTCAAATCCTACACCTTCTGCCTTACTTCCTTCATCTGTTCACAAGAGATTGCAGTTAAATGTTAATATTATTAAAATTGGAATCCTTTTGCTAATTTTCTGTATTGAGCTACCTGTGTGCAGACAGTCATCTACATGGGTTTTTGATCACGTTCACATCTATAAATCCAGATCAGAAAAGAAAGGGAGAGGAATGCCAGAGCTCCTCTATATCCCACAGCTGCAAGAATAAGAAATAAATGGAAAGTGCAGGAGGGCTGAAAATAATGCAGTTGCTTTACAAAACTGAGATGGTGCTAGTTATCACAATGGGTATCTTCAAACCAAGGTGTTTCACAAAAGACTACAGATTTTAATCATAAACCGCCTTCTGATCAAGTTATTCTTAAGACATACAGAATGAGGAAAAATTTAGTTATCCGTAATTACACACACTTGCTCTAAAATGCCTATAAACCTGTGCTACTAGATTATATAATGATACTTCATTCAAAACTTTCAGCTTGAAATCGGGTCCCTCAGAAAAGAATAAACAGGACAGTCCAAGGAAAGAAGCAATAACATTTTAAAATTTAATTTTCCTATATTTCCATTGTAGAATGGAAACATCATATTGTTGTATGCTCTCTGCAGGCTCAGGACTTTGAGACACAGAAATACTTTAAAACTACTTTCTTAAAGCTAGCCTGTAATTTATCAAATCTTAGAGGGGGTTTTGTAGTTTTTTTTGGTTTGTGGGTTTTTGTTTTTTTTTTTTTTTTAGTAGCACCTGGCTCCTGTAGAGCTGCCCAGCAGAATTTAGCAATTGCAATACTGGAACATTTTGAGACACATCTTTCCTTTAGGATAAATCTCTAAAATGCTAATGTCAGTGAGAAGTTGTAACCCTACTGCCAACGGGGAAAGCAGTCACGATAATTCCCTGGTAAATAAAAAGAAGAATGTAAAAGAGATGTTGTGAACCACGGAACAAGGTCCATGCAGCCATCTCAAATGGAAGGAACCTTAATAAAAGCTTTTCCTTTACTTTTTTATGAGGATTGTGGATTAAAATATTACTAGTATGATAGCCAGAGCTGTAGAGACATTTATACAATGGGAAAGCAGCATTTTTATTCAGAACTTCATTTACATCTCTACGGATAAAGGGTAGTTTCAACTTTTATTTTCTTAGGTTGAAAAACATGTGCATGTGTGCTTGGTTTTCTATTGGCTTTTGACCCAACTGCTCTCTGTTCCTTTTCTACTTGATTATACTAAAATATCAAATAATTTCTGCACATCTCCTGCATTGTGAATTGTTTTACTATGCAAGAATGGAAAGGGTTTGATACTGATTTTTTTCTGGTAAGCATCTAGAGGGACACTCTAAACCTTGCATGTAGGGTGTTAATTAAGCAATTTACACCAGTATCAGCCAGTGTGGCATCCACAGCTCTCCATATCAACTGTGTATTATTATCATATCAATAAAGCTAAATCATTGCTCTAAACGTAGCCAGGGCCTGGACAGAAAGTTCCCTACAAATGCAATAAAGCCTGTAATAACAAGATGTAAAACAAAAAAAAAAGTGCTATACAGGGTTAAAAAAGAATAATAAAATCAGACTGCCAATGCCAGCTATTACAAAGTGTTAATACCAAGACAGAGGACTCACTTTACACCATTTACTTCAGGAAAATTTATCTTTAAACCGCAGCTGAGGTTTTTAGCTAAATTGATGGATTTCATGCATCTGGCATTTTTGCAAAAGTTTTCCTATTAGCCACTAATTTAAAATGCAAACATCTCTTCACACATCTGAATCTTCTCCCTTTTATTCTCACTTGAAGCTTTAGATAGGACAGTGCACTAAAAGAAACAATTCCTACCTTCAAGAGAGTGTATAGTAAAAATATTCAGACATATATAAGAAATAAAGTAAAACAAGACATAATTTGCAAAAGCAGGTCAGTGGCAGAATCTGGGAATAGTGTTTCAGTCCCTTTGCTTTCATTGCAATTCTCCATTAGGGACCAAGGTGACCTTGCAAAGCTAGAATTAAGACTTTCAATTACTACAATCTTGTACGAACTGATGAATAAGCTCAATTATACCTCAAGAAATATTTTTTGTCTTCCAAAAGGCAAGAGGGTGTTTTTTTCCTCATCTGGGAAACATTCAGCTTTCAGATCAGCATGATTTCTTGTCTTCTAAATGGTCGGTCTAAGGGTAAAATGTAGCCTTGTCTGCCATGTGTTCCAATAGAACATACAACCATAGAATGGTTTGGGCTGGAAGGGACCTTTAAAGGCCACTTAATCCAACTCTTCTGCAATGAGCAGGAATGTCTTCCACTAGACCAGGTCGCTCAGAGCCTCCACCAATCTGACCTGGAATGTTTCCAGGGATAGAACATCTACCACCTCTCTGGCAACCTGGGACAGTGTTTCACCACCCTCAGCATAAAAAATTTTCTTCCTTCTATCTAGTCTAAATCTTCCCTCTTTTAGTTTGAAAGTGCTACCCCTTGTTTTATTGCAACAGACCCTGCTAAAAATTTGTCCTCATCTTTTTTGTAGGCCTTCTTTGAACACTGAAAGACCCCCATGGCCCCCCAACTATCTCAGCCTTTCCTCATAGGAGAGGTGCTCCAGTCCTCTGATCATCTTTGTGGTCCTCCTCTGGATCTGTTCCAATAGTTCCACATCCCTCCTGGCCCCAGAGCTGGACCCAGTACTCCAGGTGGGGTCTCAGAGTGGGTGCAGAGGGACAGAATCACCTCCCTCATCCTGCTGGCCACACTGCTTTTGTTGTGGCCCAGGATGCGGTTGGCTTTCTGTGCCATGACTCCACATTGTCACTTCATGTCCATCTTTTCACCCACCAGCACCCCCTAGTCCTTCTCAGCAGGGCTGCTTTCAATCCCTTCATTCCCCAGCCTGTATTGATCAGATGAGATAGCCCAGTGCAGTCGCCCTTGCCCTTCAAGTGCTCAGAAAACTACACAGAAGTGAAAAACGGCTCAGCGTACAGAGAGATGTTTTCTGAATTTCTGAAAGATGAACAAAGTGTTGCTTCATGGTTAACTTTAAGATCTGTAAGCATATGATTGCATCTTCCTTCCTTGACAAAACAGGAAAATCCATCCACTCCACCTGTGATGAGATCAGCAGCAAGCAAGGTGACAAATAATTTCCAAAGTAATTGTACGTTTGCTGTTGCTCAGTATCAGTTTGAGACTCTGGCTCACCTTGGTGGGATTGGTACTGCCTCACAACATTAGAAAATAATAACAGTTTAAATGCAATCTCTGATAGAAACAGTATGCAGCTATATGAAATTAAAAAGATAATTCATTAGCCTATGGGATGGGGAATTCAAAGCTGAAGGACTAATAAAAATTAGTCACAGAAGTGACAGGATTTTTGGTGACATATAATGAAATGCTCTTATGCCAGAAGAAGCTGTTCTTATAGCTTGTCCTACAGCACTTACAGACAACACCTCTGTGCTCATGCAGTTGGTGCTCCTCCTAGGAGACAGCTGAGGGATTAAGTAACTATAGCAGATATCTGATTAAGTAGCTAATATAAAATAGTTTTTCCTTTTTTCTTTATTTTTTTGGTTGTAATTTAAAATTAACCAAACTAAAACAAGCCTGGTAACTAGAAAAGGGTTCTAAGTTAAAAATCCAGGTTTGTATACACATGCATTTTTCCTTTTATGAAAAGTTCTTTATGGATGTGCATTCAAGTATGAAATGTAAGTGAGCAGAATTGCAGAAATAGGTGTACCTATACATAAAGGTCATTTTAAATGAAACAGAAAGTGATGCTTATCCTGTTGAGCATCCTCTGTGTTCTCAGCACTAATTTATGCTAAGGACTGCAAGCATCAGCATTATTTCAGTGTTCTTTAAGTTTTTTTCTGTCAGTGTAGGAAGTTTAACAAACAAAGCAATATATATTTTCTAAAGTTTTCAAAACGTTTCATATCCTAAAAGGTGAACAACAGAATATGTCAGCAACTAAATGCTACTTCTTAGACACTACAAAATGTAAAAAGATATTTTTCACAAATCTGGTCTCTAACCACACAACAAAAATTCTCGCTTCCACAAACAACATCAGCTACACAGAGAAACCAAGGAGAAACACAACTAATAAAGAACACTGAATAATTCAAGACATCTTTCATACGCCGCCGCAAGGTTCACAGAACAGCAAGGGGAACGCCTCAATTACTGGTATGTTTTCCCCTTCAGGGAGCAGTGAAAGTTAAATTTCACCATTAGTGCAGTAGAATATCATTTTAATAAAATTATATTAGTAGCACTTAAAGAAGTCCTTAGACGCAAACAAGAATAGAACAAAAATCCCAGGTGGGGAAACAGGCTCTTGGCTCAAAAAGACAACTGTAGCAGGACCACCTTCAGATGGAGATGAGCTTTCTTTACAAGGTTATTTGGAAATTTCCTCCCAGTTATCTAGAGAGAGCAAATGCTGTTAGAATTACAAAGTAAATCTCTTTTATAACATTTCTGTCATAAACCACAGGTTATTTAATGCAAAGGCAAGTAGGTAACACACTATAGAAAGTAACATTTCTGAGAACAAAGTATTTAGGGGGCGTACAATAATGCAGGAAGGAAAAAACATAGTATTTTCTGCTTACCAGTCTTCACCACATTTCCAGTCTAACACACCCAAACACTAAACCATAAGAAAGTCTGTCTACCCTCTCTTTTCCAGCTGTGTGTTACAGAATGTGAGGGAAAAATAACCACATAAGTAAAAGGGAAAAATTCCCTTAGGCATGCATGTTCCTGGTGGAAATATGGTCAGTTCCTACATCCCCCTGGGTTTAGCCTCATCTGAGGTTCAATACCTCATCTGCTGTATTTGAGGCACCTGGCCCAATCCCATAAATTGATTACCTCCCCACTTGTTCTCAATGGCAAAAATTGCATTTGGGAATAAGTATTTGGAGAGAATCAGGCTGGGTAAAGAATATCTAAGCTCTTACAGTCTGATCTGTTCTAGATTATATAACCAGTTCTAGATTAGTTAATGTTCTGTCACATACTAAAGAAAAGAAACCCATTTGTATAAAAGCAGAATCCTAAGCTACTTTAAGTATCTTTTTTTTTTTTTTTTAAACCTTGGCATATGAAAACTTCTGAATTAATTCACAGTGAATAAGAACACCTGAAAACCACTCCTGTGATTCGTTTACGTTTTAAACTTTCTCTGAGAGTATTTTATTGAATACTTATGCTTTCCATTGCTCTCCATTCAGTATATTTGTAAAAGGCACAGCATTTCTCCGGTAAAATAAGGAGCCTTGACAGCTTCTGTTATCCATTTATGGAAAAAATAATTTAAAAAAATAATTGTAAATTAAGATTAGGCTTCCAATTCCTCTTTCTGATATTTCACCACGTGTTTTGGACAAGGGTCATAATCTGAAACCCTGGTTTACAAATTCAGTGAAATTTTAGACATTGTCATGAAGTTCTGAAAACCAACACTTTCAGAAATCTTAACCATGAGAGTACCAGAAGTAGACAGCCAAAAAAATATAACATTAAAAAATATTCTGTATCCATCAGGGGAGAAAGAGGGAGACATTACAGGACTCTGACAAACAAGTGATAAGTAAGATTTTTTTTCCTGAATCGGTGTTTCAATAGCCAAGATAAAATTAAAAAATCGTATCGCAACACCAGCAACTTTTAGATTATATTGCCAGTTGTGTTGCCCAGCTGCAGGACATCAATTCCATCATTAAATTATCTGACCCCCAATTTACCACCTGTAAGTGGGATCACACTTAAAAGACAAGTTAAATTAGACACTAAGAACTGTACCAACAAATTTCAGAATGACAACTTTTCTTCTGAATGGCATTCAGAAAGGAATGTGAAAATGAGGAAAGGCTAAAATGCAGCAATGGAACTTCACAGATAATTTGAAACTATGCAGTGCTCAAAACAGATTTTATAAGACAGGAGTTTGTGAACATCTCTGGCTGGATGCCAGCACCAGCCATGGTAGCAGACAGCATAGTAAGACTTGTGATGGTAGAGACAGTTGGTGGCAGTGACCTTCCCCTCTGCCAGGTCAGGAAGGACATTTAGATACAGTATAAAGTCCCTACTATATCATTAGGACAGAATTTCCAGTAACCGTCAAGGTTTCCCTTCAGGCTTCATGGTTGGGACAAATAAGTCTGGCAACAGTCAAGTAGAGACTACAGAATATCCCAGTCAGCAAGTTGACATTTCCCTACCTGAACAGTTTACTGCATATTCGTTACCCTAAATACAAGAATAATCAGGAAAATACAAGTTGTCACTTGACTGAATCTGCTTTGAACCATACAAAATTAAGCTGTTTGTCTAGATTTCATAATGCAAGTACTTTATAAAAACCTTTGCAATGCATCTAACAGCAGGAAGAAAAAGAGCAAAAGAAAGTGAACTAAAACAATCCCTAGATTAACAAATATTCCAATCTATTCTGTATAGCCATTTAATGGGTTTTGCTTTCAGCTTTTATATCTTCCACATAAGCATAGTATGGTTGGATTTAGAGGTATAATTTCATATGCTATGTTCCCTTATTACAGTCTGAATAATTTAGTATGTTTGTATTTTAGGGAAAGAAAAAAACCAGTAAAAATTACGTTTCTTCTTATTCGGCATCCATCCTCCCTTTTCAATTTCCATATTTATTCCATTACCGTGCCTAAAAAGTTTGCTTTAACTGTTAACAAATCCAGCCTGATGCTAAATGTTTAATCTCCATTCTCTGTGCTCACATAAATCTCAGGAAAGCCTTTGTGATCCTAAAATCAACAGTATGTACTTTGAACTATCTTGTCAGCTCTTACGAATACAGAGATCTTGAAATAAGGAACTGTCTTGCAGTGGGACTAATTCATAACTGAGACAAAGTATAATTAAGGATTTTCCCTTCTAATAATACAGTTGTCTGTACAACTGAGCATTTAAGAATTCAGGATCCAATATTGACTTAACCTCCGTATGCATGAAAGAATTACTTTTAATTAATGATCACATGATATTTCTTACAATTTATAAATGTTTAAAATGAATTAATTCAAATTTACATAGTGTTTTCAAGTAATTTATGTCAGATTCCTTATGGAAGTCATCTCTTTGAAAAGTACTCTGTGATCGTGGAACATATATTACTTGATCTTTTTAACAAAGATTAATGAGGAAAACAGCATCAGTGTCAGTAGATAAGGCAAGGCAGTTATTGCTCAAACAACACCTAAAAAGAAGTAGGTTTCAGCTTACTAAAAACTATTTGGTAGCATGGTGTGGACTGAAGACCAAATTTTTCAACTCAAAAATATGAATTAGCTTTATTCACAGAAGATAAAAACAAATTTTCACATGATTAACTTTTTTTTTTTCCCTCCAAATTAATTTCTAAAGTATATCGTGTTATAGAAACAGAAATGTATCTGAGTGATTTCTTTAGTAAAAATCTCCTGGACAATCACATTTACATACAGAAGAACTAGGATGAATCTGAAGGGTACAGCACTGTTGTTTCCAGACCCCAAAAGCTAAACATGATCATAAATGCCTACAAAACTGTTTTAGCAGACATTTCAGGAGCTTATAAAAAGTAAAGGGAAATCTAAATCACTAAATTTATTTTTTTTTAAATAATCATAGATAGTAAAAGTCATAAATACTTAGAAAATATTCAGATCCTCATTGGAACAAATTGTAGCGTTTCCCCTGTTGTTGATTTTGCCCCTTATACAGAGCTTACAAGAGAAGCCACTGACAAGCTGAAAACTCTGTATTAACCTTTTTGAGATGGGAGAGCATAAATCATGTATTTATTTACTTGTTTGTTTTTAAAATCTTCATGACAATAAATCCTTATTTCAATATTGCGTTTGTGCTGCTCATGAAGTCTTTCAGATGATAATGTATTAAGTACAACCTAACTTTTCACTGGAACATTTAAAGATGTTATTTTAGTAAAGATCAGCTTCTTTGTTCTAATCAGCTATTGAAAATCTGCAGAAGTACAATTATCAAGTACCTTATTATGAAGTACCAAGTGTATATTTTCTTTTTTCATATCAGTCACAGACTGACAACTTTTTCAAATTAGGAAAAAGGAAACAAGATACAATAAAGGAGGAGGGGAATGAGAAGGCCTTGGCACATTACTGGTTTAATATGAAAGTATGGTCAGGAACATATTTTTGTTGATTATTTGTAATATATATTGTTTTAAAAGTACTGTAATAGCTATTATATCTGTAGTGACTGTGTAGTGCCATAGATGTTTTTTTAATCTTCTTAAGGAAAAAAAAAAGGTGAAAAAACTGTTCAGAATAAACCAAGAGGGGGAATGAAACCTTGTTGATGTACCATTTTTATTCTTCAAGTTAAAAAATAGCAACTTCAGACATAAAACTAGACTGCTACGTAGGCATCCTAGAATTTGTATTCCTATTTTATGTCCTCCCAAGACAAAAAGAAAAAAAATGCTGATTCCAAAACCTTTGACAAAAGTGGAGTATAGGAATTAATATTAATCACTTGTTTTGGTATTAGCAAGCCTGCTGTTTGTGCTGCCTTTTGTGATATGCATATAAGGTCTCTAGGGAACTGCAGTACATTATCTTCATAGGAAACGAGTTTTAAAGAGGCATGTGCCTGCCTACAAATGATTAAGGTATATCACACGTGTGAATGAGCAGCTAAATTCTGACAGATACAATTAAAATCAATAGTTCAGTCACCTATAACCATCTAGGATGTGGAATAAACTTTGCATTAAACACAGACACCTAGCTCTCTAATTATGATTCCTATTTCTGTACTGCTGAAGAAGCACTGAATGCAGTGGCTGAGGTTTATGAACTTAATATGAAATTAAAAAAATTTTTTTTTCTGAATTAATCTACTGTGGATAGTATAGGAAAGGCAGCATCATATTCAAGATGTCCATATGCACTTCTTATTAGTGTTAACACATTTTCTGCTGGTATTTTGACTTTCTGCCACCAGGTTGCTGGGGTTTCCTTGCCTAATTTCAGGAAAAGGCATTGAGAAAACTACTGACATAAGGTTTGTTCCCCAGGAAACCCAGAGTTTGCAAGATTGTTCCCATTATTCACCATAAAGATCTACTGCCACACGTATGCTCAGACTAGTCATGCAGGCACTGAAAAGTGCTGTGTAGTTTTATAGAATGCTTCAGAAAGGAAGCCATGAGAGGTAGAAATTTGCTCAGCAGGTATTATACCAAATGTTGCAGAGGAGCACAGTGTTCCCTGTAGCAGTCTCATGTTTGTGAGGGAGGAAGAGAAAAGCGGTGGCAGAGGGCTAGATGTGTACAGTAGGACCTGGACAGATTTCAGCTAATTTTAATTGCCTGTGTTAGGAGCCTAGTCAACTCTGTCTCCCCATATGGTGAAAAAAGCATTTCCTGGGAGCAATTCAGCATATGTAAATATGAATCACACCTGAATGTAACCTTCTCCACTGGCTGGAGCAATGTGACTGCATTCCTACCTGAAGGCTGAGTGAGGTGAACCCAGACATAAGAATAATGTGTCTCTCAGTGGCTAAAGATTAAACTACGCAGATCTTAGACCTGACCAAAGCAGTGTGCATACATGCAACATTTTTCTCCCGTGACCATAGAATAAATAAAGTATGGCTATTTATGACATGAAGGTTTTTTTTACCCTCATACATACTCCATCTGTCATCACTCAGAGCTGCAGGTGTAGAGCCATCCAACAGATCATAAGGACCCACAGTACCAAAAGTATGCACAAAAAGACAACTTCCAGCTGTGAAGAGCTGGCAGCCCAGACGGCAGCTCAGAAGTGGAAGAGGAAATGGAAGAGAACCTGGAGAGAATGCTGGAACAAAATAAAGATGTCCTCATTCATCAATTGCCTCTCCAGCATATGTCAGGTTTACAAACACAAATCTTAAGCTTCTTGTGTTCTGTGCCTAAATAATTTTTATTTTTTTATTCAGATTAAATAGGGATGCCTATGTATAGAATAATTCAGTGCAACTAATATTCTAATGTAACCTTTGTGCCTTTCTCTCACTCTCTGCAAACAACAGGTTAAGTCTTTAAGCACACGTTGGGATTTGTCATTTCATAGCTACGAGCACACGTGTATTGCACATTGACAACTATTTTCCAGATTAAATTCACTGAAGTCTGCTTGCTAGCCTCAGTAAGTATGGTAAGGCTCATAGTAAGTGGATTTTTTTTTTAAAATGAGATCTTCACAGGGAAATTTAATTTAAGAAGAAACTTCAATGAAAAAGAACCTGAATGAGATTTGAAAATTTTTCTATGTATCTTCTTTTTCAGTGTGAATTTCCTTGTTAGCAATCACCTAGTAAACAGTAATACTGTATCAAACAAATTTAGATTTGGATTTTTTTTTTTTAAGATTTATTTGGAGTCCCACATATTTCAATTATCATTATCAAAGAGATGGGTAAATTTATATTTCTCCATGTTCTTTTTTTTTTTTCCTTAAAGAAAAAATATCTTAAATGTTTATATGAAATTTTGATCATTCAGGACAGAAGCCATCCTAAATTATCAACTGATTGCCCATTATCTGCTATGCAAAGAGAAGTTTTAAATGGTGATAGAATGAATAAAATGATGCATGATGAATGATCCATTCCATGGATTTATTTTTACCTCTGTAAAATAATTTATGAAAAATATACCTGCACATTAAAACAAGCCATCCAACTGTAACTGTCTTTTACATATTTGAAGTATTTAGGTTCAATTAAACAAACAAGATTTGCTCACAATTTGACTGAGAGAATTAATCGGTATACTTATGATTTGGTACTGGTGATAATGCTCCTTTTATCAGCAATTACAGAAAACAGCTTGATGCCAAGTCTTCCTTATTGAATCTTGATTAATCACAACAAGACGGCATTATTCATATCTTTAGTGTGTTTCAAGACTGAATGAAGATCCTCCTATTATCTGCAATAACAAAATCCCAGCTATGTATAATAAGAAACATGGTTTTAAGAACAGGAAAAAAAAATCTAGGCAGACTAGCAAAACAAAAAGCACAGGAAGCTTGGGACAGCCACAGTAAATCTATGTGGTAATTCAGTGGAAAACAACTATACAACTACCAGAAAGAGAGAAATAGACATAAAAGTTCACAGGTTCACAAAGCACTGCTAGAAAAAGATTCTCCAAACAGTATTTATAATGCAGATTGTCATCATACAAGAATTCAACCAAAGAAATGTTGCAACCACTCATTCCACTTACTTTTCACGTCAGATTACAGCTCGTAAATCTGACACAGCCTGACCTGCTCCGATAGGGATTAAATCTTTTGGG